>CM039133.1:48869930-48893822 GCA_022036555.1 Microstegium vimineum
AAAAACTTGGGAATCTAAAGAACATATATATATGTAAATGATTTGTACGTGAAGAAACAAATTTATTCTAAGGTTTTGTTTGTATTTAGTAATTATTGTCCAACTATACAGTAAAGCATCTCCAACAACTCCTTAAAACAACTTGTTATCCTTATAAATTTGGCAAAATCACAAAATTTCCTCTCTAACAACTCCTCAAACCAACTTGCTATTTTTTCCAAGTTGTTATTCACGGCCTCCGCGCGCCTATTATTTCCCAAGTTGCTATCCAACTTGTTATCCTCTGTGCGCCTATTTTTCCCCGAATCCCGGCCTCTCCCGCGCGCGCACGCCGCGTCTCCCGCGCTCCCGCCGTGCATGCCGCGTCTCCCGCGGACGCTGCGTCTCCCGCTTTCCTTTTTTTTACCATCGGTCTCCCGCCTTTCCTTTTCTTTCTTTTTTCAAAAGTTTGGCAAGTTGGAGTAGCAAATTGTTAGAGAGAGGGATTTTTTCTACTTGCCAAATAATTTAGCAACTTGCCAAACCATAAAATTTAGCAAGTCAATTTTTCCAAGTTGTTGGAGATTAGGTTCAAAAGATTCATCTCACAAATTATAGACAAATTGTGTAATTAGTTATTTTTAGTTATATTTAATGCTCCATACATGTGTCCAAAGATTTGATATGACGAGAAATCTTGTAAAGTTTTGAAATTTCGAAGGAACTAAACAAGGCCTAAGCAAACAAAATGATGCATCAACAATGTATCAAAGACATCAGTACCTATGATTAAATTATTTTATTTATCAAATAATTATCTTTCTAATTGAGCCGAGATCAGTTGGTTAGGTTTAAATCCTCGATTTGACACAGGTGTTTGCATTTCAATGGTAGGTGACGTTTTCGTCGATAGCGAGACGCCTGTGGTGACTTCGTCACTTTTGAGATGTGCCGGCACAATCTTTCGGAGGTGCTCATGAGATAGGGTTTCCGTACATGTGTTCATTGGGGTGAATGTGTGTACGTGTTGAGTATTTTGCGTCTGTGTAATTCACAAAAAAAAGGTTCCAAGCTATTTACTAAGAATGTTCAAAATTTCAAAACAACATAAGTTAACTTATGAGCCGCAAAAACTAGACAAACAAGCCATAGAAACCATCGGATGAACATGCAAAGCTATTTTTAGCTTCTTCTACCAAAAGAGTCCGGATGGAACAGCTTTTTCCCTAGAAATTGTTTTTCAGCTCATGACACGCACTTCCTTCATACACATATTAGTTGACGTTTTGGACAAGCTTTGAGTCAAACATTGGGAATATAAACCAGGAATAACTTTGAAGTAATTAAGTTTGTAAAAATGAAAATTATATCAATAGATTTGTCTTGAAAAATATTTTCATAAAAATATATATATTATTATATTTCAATTAATATTTTTCAAAATATAAGCAGTCACAGTTACGCTTCGAAGACCGTGTTGTTGTCCTAAACGTCAACTAATATGGGTATGTGTAACACCCTAAAATTTAAATTAGGTTTGCATTTGAATTAATTTGATTTAAAATGATTTAATTTCTAGCAATTTTGTGATCATAGAATTCTATTAATTAAAACCTAAACAAATGTTGAAAAGTTGCTAGGGTTAATAACATGTTGTGCATCCATGCTCTTGCATATTCTTTTTTGAGGGGGTTTATCTAAAGCTAAAAAGAGAATTTCAAAATGTGGTTTGAAAATCAGTTTGGAAAATCAAAAGAGAAAAGAAAAAAATGGTAAAGCTCTTTTCTTTCCCTCTCCCTTTTGTTCCCCCTTTTGGCCCAGCAGATCCGCTCGGTCTGCTCCCTTTCTTCCTCCGCACCCGCTTGGGCCCGCTCCTGCCTTGGGCCCACGTGCACGCGCCTCCCCTTTCCCCTTGGGCCGCTTGGCCAGGCCGGCCCAGCCGTCGCGTGGACCCGTCTCCCTCTTTCCTGAGCAGCTGATAGCGCGGCCCCTCCTGTCATCCCTCACCTTCCCTCCTCGACGCGGACTCGGCTCCTTGTCCACGCCACAGGTGTACTCGCCCTGGCCTGTTCAATAGAAACAAGAAAACAAAATGTGGCTTGTCCTGAAAAATATCAAACAAGGTTAAAGAATCCATAGATACAGAAAAGTCACCTAAAAATCTAAGCAACGTATGTAAGGCGGGACAAAAAGCTCGCAGCTCGGTAGCTTGCTCGACTCAGCTCGTTAGTAGCTTGGCTCAACTCGGCTCGTTTATATTTTTCAACGAGCTGACTCAACACTTTTGCTCGTGTAGTTAATGGCTCGAGCTGACTAGTGAGCCTAATGAGCCAAAGTTATTGACTGTGAATTTTATTAGTTTTATAAGACTTAATGTTTTACACTTTATAATTAATTAGTTAATGATTGAACTTTGACTTTATAAATTTGAGATTATATGATTCTTTTAAATGGATTATAGATAATCAATAACAAATTATAGGCACATTATGTATAATATAAAGTATGAATAATATATGTATAGCATAGACGCATAGTACTATAATATATTAATAAATATTTTTTTTCTTTGATTTAAGACTTATGAATGAACATTTTTTATATTATTATTATTATTTTCAAAATTTAAATAAATAAATATATTATATGTTTTTTTCTGGCTCGTGAGCCTAACGAGCCAGCTCGAGCTCGCAAACGAGCCGAGCCGAGCTGGCTCGTTATCATAGGGCACGTTTGCGACCCCAGACCACGTCGGCTTGGCCAGCCGAACTGGCCTAGGAATGGTAGGCCTGCCCCAAGTGTTGCAACACAACTTGTTTGTGCCCTCGTACCAGTTGAACCTGGCCTAAACGAGCGTATGTTTGCGACTCAATAGGCAACCGAGCTAAGAGACCAAACACCACTAAAAATCGTCCACGTGAGCCACAAGGAGCCGTGTGTGCGCCGCGAAGAGCCGTGCTATATAAAAACGCCAGTTTTGGTCGTCTCCAGAGGGCTAGACCGATGAGGTGTTTTTGGCTCTAGGAAGCCAGGCTCGCTGCTGGGCCAGGACGGCAAACACATGTCAAGTTGCACCCTAGCCAGCCACCCTCGCAAACACACCCTTAACGAGCCGAGCTGGCTCGTTAGTCCTGCTTTGTATGTGAGTAAACAAACAAGATATCGATCAGTTGTGACACGAGATATTTCCATCATTCCATGGAAAAATCAAAGAGCATCTTGCTTGAACATAAGGATCAAATCAATATGAATTTTGATTAAAGATTGCCTAATAAAAAACTGAAAATCCTTATCCCCTGCCACCCGGCCCATGCATATATATCCATATGAATTCTGCTAGCTAGGTAGCACATGTTTTTCCTTGCAGGATCAGAACTCATATTCCTTCCTTCTCCTCGCCTTTTCTATCATCCCTGTGTACTTTTAATAATTGATTGAATATTGGCAATTTCGAATTCTAAATGATGTAAATTAATAAGTCACCTCACTAAATGGAAAAGTATATAGCGACCCAGTAGAAACATACGGAGGGGGAGGGAATGCTTGCATCATTGCAAACCACAACGGTCTTTGCAATCATCGATCTGGAGATTTTCATCCATGCTCTCAAGCTTGGCCAGGGAGCGGTTCTTTTGGATCCGGAGTAGACGGACCTAGGAGCGAGCGCCGGCGGGTATAATCCTTTTTTTTTATCGGAAAAAAGAATACGTCTGCCGTTGAACGATTTTTAGTTGTACTAGATAGCTATTATCCTAGCTATTTTCATGGATCATATCGGCAGTTAGTTACAAGGTCGATCGGTATATATTCTGTTGACAGACTACCCATTCTCTCCACCATCAGTCAATTCATCAATCAATCTGCAACATGGAGAAAATCATCGCTACCGCCGTCTTCCTTCTCCTTCTCCTCTTCTCATGCGAAGCAGCATCAGCCGCCGCCGCCGGATCTGGTAGCGTCGTCCGCCGACCGCCGACGCTAGCGCACCGACACCGCCACCGCCATGGCCGTCACGTGACGGCGCCATCATCCGGTGCCGACTCCTCCGCCGGCGGCGTGTCGTCCGTGCCACCGACGGTGCAGTACGAGACGCGGCGATACACGCAGCGACTAGACCACTTCAACTCGCTACCAACAAGCCACACCACATTCCAACAACGCTACCTAATCAACGCCACGTTCTGGGGCGGGGGTTCAACATCACCCATCTTCCTATACGCGGGGAACGAGGGCGACATCGATCTCTTCACAAACAACACCGGGTTGATGTGGGAGCTGGCGCCGCGGTTCCGCGCCATGCTCGTCTTCGTGGAGCACCGCTACTACGGCGAGTCGATGCCGTTCGGGGGAACAAAAGAGGCCGCGTTCCGCGACGCCACCACCAAGGGGTACCTCACCGTCGCGCAGGCGCTCGCTGACTACGCCTCGTTCGTTCTCAGTCTTAAGGCTAACCTTAGCGCGCCCGCGGCGCCGGTGATTGTTTTTGGTGGATCCTATGGTGGCATGCTCGCGGCCTGGATGCGACTCAAGTACCCCCATGTTGTTATGGGCGCCGTCGCGTCGTCTGCGCCTGTTCTTAGCTTCTATGGCATTGTTGATCCCTACGCCTTCTACGACCGCGTCAATGACGACTTCAAGAGCGAGAGCAAGAACTGCTACGACGTGCTTCGGAAGTCGTGGGACGTGCTCGACAGTGCGCTCGCCACCAAGGAAGGGCAGGCACAGCTGAGACGTACATTCAAAATGTGCAAGTGAGTGTGCACAAAAACTGATCTTTGCACGAATTTCATACAAATTTAAACAACACTGGATTCCATGCATGCAGTGGAAGCAGCGTGCAGGACATCCCGTCTATGCTGGAGAGCGCGATGGTGGAGTCGGCAATGACGGACTATCCGACGCCGTCAGGGTTCCTGACGCCGCTGCCGGCGTACCCAGTCCGCTCAATGTGCCGCGCCATCGACGACCGCCATCAGGCGTCAGCGTCGAGCTCCGGCTCCGGCAACAGCAGCACCGCCCTGCTGCTGCTTTCCGAGCAGGTCCGGGACGCGATGAACGTGTACTACAACCACACGGGCGCGGCGGCGTGCTTCGGCGGGGAGGGGGAGGACGACGACCCCTACGGCATGTACGACGGATGGGACTGGCAGGCGTGCACGGAGGTGATGGTGATGGCGTACGGCATCCGCGACGGCGGCGTGCTTCCGCCGTCGCCCTTCAACTTCACTGACGTCGTCGACGGATGCCGCAAAGATACCGGGCTGCCGCCCCGCCCGTTCTGGATCGAGACCGAGTTCGGCGGATTCGTAAGTGACGGCCCACCGGATTCATTTCATTCTTACTACTGGGCTGGGAGTATGGGACCGTCTGTCGTTGGGCTGGGCTCAATTTCTGTTCGCTGGAAATGCATGATGATTGGGGGTGGTTTCGGTCTCGTTAGCGTCTCTTTTCTTCTTGTCAAAAAAAAAAAAATGTTTTCTTTGTTTCAGGATATTGCGAATATCCTCAAGAAATCTGCTAGCAACATCATCTTCTTTAACGGGCTGCGGGATCCGTGGAGCACTGGAGGGTAATGAAGCTTAGTAATGAAGCTGTCATAAAAAAAAAATCAGATGTGTTTACATTTTTCTGGCTATTTTTCGCAGGGTGCTGAAGAGCATCTCTGACAGCATCATTGCGCTGGTGGAGCCCAAAGGTCAGTGAGCAAAATTAGATTCATGTCTTCCTTGTAATGTATTTGACCATGCATGCATATGCTTTTATTTGCCTGTCTAATAAGATAGATATAAGATTTGGACATTGTTTATAAAACACATATACATATATATGGTGTATGGACGCAGGGGCACACCACGTGGATTTGAGATTCTCGAGGAAGGATGACCCAGAGTGGCTGAAGCAGGTGCGCCTGAAGGAGACGAGGATCATAGCGCGCTGGCTCAAGCAATACTACACTGACGAGGGCATTGCAACCTGATCGATGAAGCTTTTAGTTTTATTTTTCCTCAGCTCCTAGTAGATTAGGCAGGCAGGCTAGTCCCGATCGATGCATAATCTCGTTTAGTTTGCTAGGTGATATGATTTCGATCAGACTGTGTCATATATATCGTCGGATCAAGAGCCATGAATAGATATGCAGAGAAATAACACACATATGCATGCATCCATCCAATGCAAAGTGTCATGTTATCATGTTGTTTGGGGATACGATCGACTTAGAGGCCTCCTGTTTGGTGTAGATTGGTATAGCCTACCATTCTGTTTGCAAGCCTGCAGATCGACGCAACCTGCTGCAGGGTGACAGGCAAAGTCACGAGTGGCGGCGCGGCACATGTGAGCTATCGATAAAAAGGCGGCTTACGACATATTTAGATCGTCTAGCTATCAGCTACCACTGTTTATTAGTTCACTAATTGTTAGTAGTACTAAAACCTACAGTGACCATTAATTCATATATAGATTTTTCTTACATATATCTAGATCTTACATCTATATCTATATCTATTCTATACCTTATATGCATCCATTATTTAATTCGTCTTTCTCTAACTACCGGATTTCATACAGACTTATATATATAACTTATTCCTTGTTTAACACGATCTAAATATAGTCCGCTCATAAACCATGTTTATATATGTTTATGGACAAAAATACAAAAAAAAACAACGGAAGTTACTCTGCAATGCTAAATTGTGAAAAAAAACAAAGAAAAAAAGACATGAACCGGACTCCATCTTGGAAAAAAAGAAAAAGATAAATCTATAGAGAAAAGGAAAAAGATAGAACACGGTGTGGTACATCAAATCTATACATACATAAAATTATATATATTTATAAAAAAAATACAATAAACAACGGAAGTTACTTGCAATGCTAAATTATGGAAAAAAAAATATGAACCGGGCTCCATATGGAAAAAACAACGGAAGTTACCATGCATTTAGGAAAAAATCAAAACGACTTACTCCCTCTATCTCAAATTGTAAGTTCTAAGAATCTTGGAGAGTCAAATCATCTCAAGTTTGACCAAATATTATAGAATTTTTTTTGAAGATTTATTACATCAAATAGACATACTATGAAAATATAATTGATAAAGATTCTAATGATACTTAGTTAACATCATAAATGTTATTATATTGTAATATAAGTTTGGATAAACTAGAGATACTTTGGCTCTCCAAGATTCTTAGGATGTCTTGTAATTTATGATGGACGGAGTACAATTTAGGGTATGGTTGGTTTTGTTATATATGATGATGACCTGTGAAAAAATTGTTGTGATCGAGTTACGAGCTATGAAAGTAAAAAAAAGTCATAACCTTTTTGGTTCAAACAACTATATATAAAACCTACCGCTCTCTTTTATCTACCTTGGAAATGTGTAAAATGTGTCTCTATTTCCACCCATTTTGAAAAATAAAGCCAAAAGGAGGGTTCAAAGTGTTGTAGAAATTGCATGCATTACACACCGCTTCTTAAAAACAACTTAATTTAGGTTGCATCCGTTCGGTTGCCTTTTTTTTTTAGTAATAGAATTGAAACACTTTGCAGAAGCTGGACTAGTTAATCACAGCCTTATAATTAGAATGGGGAACTAGTAGCCTATTTGTACCTGCACTGCACAGGTGAGTCATGGAGGGCCTTTAAATTTGCACTGCACACCGAACGGGATCGGAGCAGGCACAGCACGAGGAACACGGCAAGAGGGGAGGGTGGATGACGCGGCAGCACAATAACTAGCTCCACTACGCACCGGCCCCTGGATGTATGGATGGATCAATCATCATCACCGGACCGGATGGAAGCTGGATCTACCAGAACAAACAGTTTAAATAATGTCCCTTTTCATGCGCCCAATTGCAGTGCTTGCGTCCATCATGTCCAGTTGTCCATGCATCCTCATTATCTCCGCAAATATATATTAAATTCTCGCTCCCTGGAAAAAGTGTACATCTTATTTTTTTTTTCGAGTATTTGAGATTAATTTGAAATTTGGCTACATTAGTATAAAAAATAGTATTGACATTTCAAGACTTGGTCAAAGTTACTACAGTTTGACTTTGGAAGAAACAGGATTCCTTATATTTAATAATGGAGGGAGTTAGTATAAAATACATGGTCAGTTCATGAACTTTGTCTCGTAGTATCATCCAGGCTCCTAAACTCCTGAAATGCAGTTTTACACTAGTACACAAGTGTACTATAGCGGCGGTTCGGAACACATTTCTACTGACGTTTTTTCGAACCGTCTGTGTGAAAGGCCAGTAGAAATGGACGATTTTTACAGGCGGTTGCTTGTGAACCGCCCGTAGAAATCGATTTCTACAGCGGTTCACAAGCAACCGCCTGTAGAAATATTTGTCCAGAAATCGGTTTTTAAAAATGAAAAAAAATTCTGAGAGGGGCTTAGAAGCGAGCATTTTTTTGTGGCAAGTGGCACATTTTTTTGGGTAGGCCAGTAGAAATGAGCGATTTCTTGTGAACCGCCTGTAGAAATATTTGTCCAGAAATCGGTTTTTAAAAATGGAAAAAAAAAGAATTAAATTCTGGGAGAGGCTTAGAAGCAATCATTTTTTTTTGGTAAGTCAAGCATATTTTCATGTAAAATTCACAAACATGCTCCGTCAGGATTCAAACCTCAGATCTCAGGCTCACGCAGAACCTCCTATACAACTCCACCCATCATCACTTGTGTCTAGATTCAGTAGTACTTCCTCATATTCTATATTAAACCGAGTGTAAATTGATTGTTTGAGCCACTAAACGAATTCAAATGAAAAAGTTGTGAACTACAAAGTTTCACTTTTCTAGATCTACAACTTTCATGTAAAAAGTTTTTCAATCCGAGGTTGTTTACAAAAATAAAAAAAATCAGCGAACCGCCACTAAAAATTGATTTTTAGTGGCGGTTCCTTAAGAAACCCGCCACTAAAAATAGGGTATTTTTACAGGCGATTTTCCTAACAATACTGCCTGTAAAAATCAATTTTCAGTGGCGGTTCATAACCGCTTTTTTTCTACTAACGGTTGATAATCCAAACCGTCTGTGCTATTTTTTTGTGGCGTAGCCAAAAATTATTTTTGTACTAGTGTTAGGTCCTCAAACTTGTCCAAATAGACCCGATTCTAATTCGCATCACGACACCACATAACATAGCAGTTGGATCTGGATATCATTATTGACCAGAGCAGAACTTAATGGCAAAGCAATCGTTTGCATACCCTGTTCTACCTAAGGAGCATTAGCTTTGGACTTGCCACCACCACTATATACGATACTGATGACGGTGTGGCTGGAGGATGATGAAGGCGTTAGTTATAGGAATGGGGAGTTGGTGACTCTGATATGATTCCACACTAGATTGAAAAACGTAGAGAATAGATATGGAGCTAGAAGAGAGGGTAAGAGCTATGTAGAGAATACAGATGGAGCTAGACGTGGGGGTGGGGGGAGGAGAGCATGGAGATGAAACTAGGAGAGAGGGAGAGCAGTTGATGGAGTGCTAGAGGTCAACGTGAGTTAATTGGAGCTCGTTTGGACTTGAGCCTGTTTGACAGGACTTTTCTTGAGGGTCTCCTGCATAGAAGCCAGAGTTGTTTTGGAGAAACCCAAATTCCTCCTCCAAAACGGACCGCGTCTTCTCTGTTTTTTTTTGCTGAAAAATGACTTTTCCAGAAAAAAATGTTTGGTAGGGCTCCTTCAGAGGAGCCAGAGCCGGTGAGAAGCCAAAGCCCTGCCAAACAGACCCTTAGATGGCAAGCTATGACAAATTTAAGGACCTACAAATGAAATTTTGAGAGATCTAGACTTATATGGCACCCTAAGATAAGTTTGCATACCTAAAATTATATTTTTAAGAGTTTCGAGACATAGATGACTCTATGAGACAAGTTTAAGTACCACTCAGACACTTAAGATTGTTTTACTCTTCGGAAAACAATATGCATGCGTGCAATTTTTTTTTTTTTGGGAGGGAGTACATATATGCGTGCATGCATGAGCTGAGCTCGCTTGCGCGTGCATGTTGTACGTGCTACACACCGCCTGGCGTCTGCGTGCCCACGCGCCCTGTGTGCACACCAGGATCAGGACCAGGAGCGCAGGACAGCAGAGCCAAACAGTCGAGCCGGCCAGCATAAGCAACCAACAGTCGCGTCCGCGCCAGACGCCAGCGGACTCTTTCGCTGGCCCCTTCCAACCAAACTTTTGTCACACTGCTCGATCCAGTGTCACACATGCACGTTGGTAGTACGCTACTGCTGTACAACGTACGCTGAAGCTGAGGCATACAGCTAGCGGCCTCCTGCAGCCACGTAATACGCGTACGTACGTACGTTGGGCCGGGGTCCCGTCGCGTCGTCGTCCATATATATATATATATATACGTAACACAATGGAAGGGACCATGCTCCATGCATGTGGATGCAGATGCAGGTCATCCTGATGTAGTACGTGTCCGGAAGGCCGGAGGATGCTACTCTAGCTGATAATGGCGCGCAGAGCTGAGCGTGCGTATCATCAGCGTGTTCTGCGTTCAGCACCACCTGCCGCACGTTACCCTCCCCTGACGCCAGCCTTGCTCATCACATCTCTTCAGTACTAGTACTAGCTACTGTAGCTAGCTAGGCTAGGAGTAGCTCTTGCACGCTGACTGTACTCCGGCCTTCTAGCTCTGTCCAGAAAGAGCTCTGCGTGTGTGCGATCAATCATTACATAGTATGTAGATCGATGTAGATCTCCTCTTACTTGATGAGTTCTCCATCGTTCCTCTCCAATCTACTTACTTGAGTTCCTCGTTCCTCTGCTCATATATATATACTAGCATTAGATAATAGGGATTCGTGCAAGCTAGACAAAATGGCCCAACAGAACAAATCCACATGAGCATATGGGCAACAAGGCATGCATGCACCACTTCGCTGAAAAGCTCTGTGGGAGCAGGAGCAGGAGCAGAGCACCGCTTTCTCTTCTCAGCATGCATGCATGCATGCAGGCAGCTAGCCAGCCCGCCATACATGGCCACGGGCGATGACGCCACTGCCCACCATCCATGAGCCACCACAGTCCACAGTGTCATGCACACATGACTTGTACAGATTCCGGCAATGTGCACGCCTGCGTCCGCTCTGTCCCCTCCCCCCTCTGCTAGCTGCACCCACCACTACCACCGAGGCATTCTTCGTCGTCCTCTCTCCAATGCCGTTCGCCGGCACCGCACCACGCAACGGCAGGTGCAGTGCAGGCACTGCCAGTCTGCCACGTGCGAACCATCAGACCACCATCGCCCTTCACGTCAGCGAGCAGCCTTCAAGTTCAGTGCGCGAGAAAAAAGCGCGCGCAGGCGGCCGGCAGGCCCGGCTCGCCTGAGCCTCTGCTTTGCCCTGCGCTGTACTGCACACAAGGATACACTAGCCGCCTAGTATCACCTGCAGAGATCACAGAGCAAGTCACTATGCACACACGCACTTGCAGTAGTACGCCTCCAACGTGGTAGTACTACGAGCAAAAAAGAGAAAAGGCATACTCCGTATGTATGCAGCCTCGCGTCGCCTACTACACTGCAGCGGCACAATTGAGGTGAGAAATGAAATGAAATGACATCAGTTGGAGGAATGGTCCCTGCCACCACGTACCGGAGTAGTAGAGTACTACGCTACTACGCACCAAACAAATCTTGCAAGATGTGCTCCTGGATGCTGCTTGCCTCCTTACAAAAGGCAACCAAAGCTGCAGCAACGGATGGCAGGCAACTACTCTACTATGCAATCAAAGGGGAATATTAGTGTAAAAAAACAATCGGCGCCAACTTTTACCTTCTGTTGTCCTCTTTTTTTCTCCAATATGACTGCGAGATACTATAAAAAAAATAGCTCCAACTTTTACCTTCTGTTGTCCTCTTTTTATTCTTAGTCTCAAAACAATCAGCCGAAAATCAGATCAGCCCAACAGACACAGAGCCTCCAGCGAGCAAGGATTCACTGTTGCAGTTCAGAGGTTTTCAGGGCATGTGATGTGAGTGAGCATTCGCCATGATAGCCACATGATGCCCGCCATTATTGGTGCCATGCAGGAACCACAGACGACCGGCCTATATAGACGCTTTCTTTTTCACGCTCGTGCAGCTTACACTGATGCATGCATCCATCTCCATCCTAGCAGACGCAAGAGTTTTAAAAGTAAGTACGACATGTCATTTAGGCATGCTTTGTAATAGCATGATCATTTAGATGGATGTATAGTAAAATCGATATAAAAAGCAAAATGAAACGACTTGAAATTTGAAACGGAGAAAGTATCTTGTAGCTAGCTATAAATTGTTTAATTCAGCTTGGCTAATAATAAATGAATGCCATCAGAGGTCCAAATGGGCAAGGCTTGATTGCACATTTCCAGGGCCACATTTGGGAGAATGAACAGGGGGAGAGTAACATGGCGCTCAAGGTTTGGTTCGTTTTTCAGCCCAATGCATATGCATGCATGAACTCTGGCCAAACAGGCATGTCCGTACGAAAAAGGGAACCGAGACCACAACAATAAACAAAACCAGGGGCAATAGCATGTGTCCCCCTTATCTTGAGTTATCTTGTATTCAATTCCACAAGATACCAAATCATTCATGTGCATGGAGAAACCAAACCTACATTATCAAAAGCTCTTTGCATTGGGAGGGGAGGGGCAGGTGAGCTGCATGATTGAGTTAGCAAAAGGACCTTGCTGCGTGGTTCCCTACTGGTACTCGCATCGCATGGTCATCTTTTAAATATCACGCACTCTGGTCAAAATTCATACCCAGTGCATGCACTGTTCCGGTGCTGCAGATGACTCCCCGTGTAAGTCTAGTATACTAGTACATCCTGCCACATGTTTAATAAATTCGCATTCAACCATATATATAGTTCAATCCTCATTCTTGCTCAACGTGATACGTGCAAATATGTTATTGCCAATAATACTACTACTAATACAAGAGTATAATTAAGTTCCGCAGACGGATTGGTGTTCAAACTTCTATATGCCTATACATGTTTTCATTAGTTTTTTTTCACGAAGTCTTCCTGTTAGGTTTGAATGGTCATGAAAACTTTTATAGTGGGACATATGTTTATGAAGTCTCCCTCTCATGATCCCATCCTCATGAGACCACTAGCAAATGTGACACATGCGCCTCTACAAGCCTATTCAACTTTTGCGAACAAGGGCTCATCATTTGCATCGAGCTGCAATGGAGTACCCTTGAAAGCTTTTATATAAGAGATTCCACCAACCAAACTGAACTCAATTGTTTCATACCGTTTCATACTCCAAGAGATGCTAAACATAGACTAATTCTAGTTTAATCAAGATTAACTATGCCATTGCCATCGAGTATACTAGTCTTTTGCAGTGCATCTGTACACATGTAGCAAGTGAATTCACTAGCTTGCTGCATGTTCCAAAGTTCATGAACACAGAAAACAACAAAGTTAAGAGTAATGTATGGGGATTTGCATCAAATGGAGGCAAGGAACTGTGAGGGCTGTGAGTTGTATACATGCATCAATGGAGAAAGGAAGAGCTTGGGACAGAAATCATACCATCTGACTCGAAAAGCTTTTGGAAATTGGACAAGGCAGATCTTTGTCCAGGTCCAATCTTGATCCTATTTCCCATTCTTCGAATATTGTGGCGCTTGGGAACTTGAAGCCCCAGGAACAGAAAGCAGGACAGATAAGGCTAATGCCACGTGAGATAATAATCACATATCCTCAACTCTCTGGTCCTGGATCCAAAAGAAAAAGGCTGGGTCAGAAAAAATAAATCTGTGATTTCCAAATATATGGGACTAACCTAATCTAATTCTAAATGTTAGAACGAGCCAAATAACATAATGAACCGAGTGATCATCTTTGAAGATCCATTCGGTCATTGTAGTCTCTTGACCGTACCTACTAACAGAACGAGGGACCCTAATGGCCCCTCTGGTTTCCCAAAGGTTGACCAACTGAATAATACTTCACAAATCACAAGAGCATATATTAGTCAGCATACAATGTATCCAACCATGTACTGCTCTGCTCAAAACCATGTGATGGAATACTTGTCTCCAAAGTACCAAGCAAAGCGACATCGCTGATTTTGTCCTTCATATTATACAGCGTTTGATACAGATCTGTCATTAAAAATGTAAGAAAACAGATCATAAACTGTTCTGCATCCCAATCCTCCAACAACAAGAGGTGCTCCCCAAATGCCCAATGCCATGTTGAGAAGAGCACGGGTCCTTACAAAAGGTTAGCTAACACAGAGAAATAGAGTATTCTCTCTTTGCAATTGGTACCCCTGGGGTCCTCAACAGAGGCAGGCAGGTTGTCCTACAAGGATGGCTTGAATGAAGAAATAATATCTTAAAGCCAATTCCATCAAATATTGTAAGAATCCAACCAGAACCAGCTTGTTACATGGAAGTCTTGCAGCCCTATTAGGTGGTCAGCCACCTATTCAATGAGACAGGCCTGACAAAACCCTTGATTGTATTGAATCTGAGATCAGAAAATGGCTGGTACTAGTACAAAATAGTGAGTGATAGTTAGAGCACACGGTCCATACGCCTCAAGTGTCACATCCTGCGAGATGAGTACCCTTAACAAGTAATTGCCCACCAGCTATTCCATGCGGACCACAGGTATGAAACTGCTGCCAATCTATCGATGCATCCTTTCACCTAATCTAGCCTAGGTACCTCGTGCCTCCACAGTCCACACTCTACAAGCTTCAGCTCCTAATATAACCAGGACTTTCTTTCACCGTCCTAGAGACAGATCGAACTGAAAAACCTACACTACTGCAGATAAAAATGGGGAGCTAATGACAGTGGTATCACGTAGGCTCCAACCACCAGAGCACATGGAAAACAATGGTAGGGCCTACTCCTCTCCACCTCCCTGGATGGCTGTGGTTAGGCCACAATGGCCAGGCACCAACTTTGAAGTACCACCACCTGATCATCCCTCATCAGCTATGCTCAGACTACATATTCTAACCTCAGCACCTCTGAAGCCCGTCACTTTGATTCCTCCTGTCTAGCCCAGATTAAAAACTCCTGCCCTCCTCCAAGCTAGATCAAATGCATCAAGACCTCATGTTATGTACCAGGGAAATATTAATACTACATCGCATAGACGCTCCTAAAGTCCTGCTTGGGAGGCTATAAATGCCTGACCAAGACACCTGCATGGTTCTCTACGCGACACACCATCACTGCTACTCCCCACCGGCAAGCTTTCGCTGCAGACAGGAGGAACCTAACACACACTTGTTCGCTCTGTAACTCTTCCTTTCCTCCAGCAGAAGAATGGCCATGAATCATCTCTCCCAAGAGCACCCCCAGGCCTGGCCCTGGGGTGTGGCCATGTACACAAACCTACACTACCACCACCAATACGAGAAGGAGCACCTGTTCGAGAAGCCCCTGACGCCGAGCGACGTGGGAAAGCTCAACAGGCTGGTGATCCCCAAGCAGCACGCCGAGAGGTACTTCCCTCTCAGTGGCGACTCCGGTGAGAAAGGCCTTATCCTGTCCTTCGAGGACGAGGCTGGCAAGCCGTGGCGGTTCCGGTACTCGTACTGGACGAGCAGCCAGAGCTACGTGCTCACCAAGGGCTGGAGCCGGTACGTCAAGGAGAAGCAACTTGACGCCGGCGACGTGGTGCACTTCGAGAGGATGCGTGGTTTTGGCATGGGTGACCGCCTATTCATCAGCTACCGGCGCCGCGGTGAGAGTGCAACAGTGGCTGCGGCACCGCCACCACCTGCCGTGCGTGTAGTGGCGCCTGCACAGAGCACTGGAGGAGAGCAGCAGCCTTGGAGCCCAATGTGCTACAGCACATCAGGCTCATACCCAACCAGCCCAGCCAATTCCCATGCCTACCGTTACTCAGTGGACCATGATCATAGCAACATGCAGCATGCAGGTAAAAGACTGATAACAAAAAGGAAAGAAAGAACTGTAACGTACTCTTCTGATACCTGTTACACTATTTCTGCTGAACAATTGCAGGAGAATCTCAATCAGACAGAGACAACAGGAGTTGCAGTGCAGCTTCAGCACCGTCATCACGGCGACTCCGGCTGTTCGGCGTGAACCTTGACTGCGGCCCAGGACCGGAGCTGGAGCCGGAGACACCAACAGCAATGTATGGCTACATGCACCAAAGCCCCTACACTTCCAATAACTGGTCAGCACTGAAAATCCATCAGAATTTGACGCATCATATATAAATGTTCCTCTAGCTAACGAGTTTTGGAACTTTAACATGTCAGGGGTAGTCCATAACAACATGATGAAGAGATTTAAGACTATGCTTGCAGAATCCAAACAGCCAAAGTAGTTACTAGCAGCAGCCTAGTACTACCTGCACAAAGTGACAGGTTTGAATTGACCTGTGCAAGGAAAAGGAAGGAAGTGGAGAGATCCCTTGTTTCCCGGGCAATCTTCCTTCCATCCCCAGAATGCTGCCTTTTGCTGTTCTGTTTTTTTTTTCCATGGCTTCCAGAAACCCTACTTGCTGTACGGGATCTGGCAGCAGGCATGCCTGGGAGGTTTCAGGAAACATCAAGTTGTGAGGGAGATCGAAGAGGAGACAGACAGAGATGTGTATGTATGTGTCATCTGTACCTATGTCTATGTGGGTCCAATAGAGAACAAACTGTGAAATTGATGTGCCTGCCTCCTGAAGAAACAATGCAATATCCCCATGGGGATTTTGTTCCCTCCCTCGTCTCCTTACTTCTACTGTTCTATCCTGAAATCAATTAGTGGTGCAATGCTTTCACATAAAGGGATAAGTAGGCAATAGTGCAAAAGTAATGTATTTCACCTTTTCTCCAAAAAAAAAACGTGGCAATCTCCTTTGGATGATTATAGAAGAAAATCAGTCACCTCTATAACGATATTTTGGGTGTTAATCCTTTTATGCTGTCAATAGCGACAGTCTCCCTTACATGCCCAAGGTTTTGTAAGCAATGACCTTCCACACCATCGCCGTCAGATAGGACATTTGTGTGAGATAAATGACAAATTTTCTGTTTCTAAGTTTTGCTCAAATATGTATTATTTCATCACCCAATTGCAATTATTGCAAGGTAGTGGAGATTTTTCATTGTTGGTGTCATGAGATTCAGAGTTATTTAACCATTTAAGTGTGCTTCCTCTTGAACTTAGGTTATCTATGGGTAGTTTGCCCACTTAGTAGAAAAATAAATAGGCCAACAACAAAGTAACAGTCAATGGTTAATATGGCTGATGGAACTATCACGAGAAATGGAATGAAAGTGTTGTGTTTATAAATTTCTGGGCGGCTAAGGAACCATGAGAGGAGCATAATCAAAGGAAGAAAAGGAAATGACCCTAAAATAATGGCATATAAGGATACATAGACACAATGGTAACTTACATAGAAAAATCACAAACCTTCAATTTTAAAGAAATGTATGGGGGCATAAGCGATGCCGACACCTGGGGATTTCCATGTCCTAATCTTTTAAAGCTGGTCTCCACCTTTTTGTTCCCTGGGTAAGGAAAGGTGCAACAAAAGTTTAAATGTGCAAGTGGTATCAATTGCCCTAGTAGGATACTAAGAAAAGGCTGGCTAAGTTGATGGTCTAAGGGGCAAGGTTCGACACAAAAGGCCACAAAACTCCAATAAGCATGAAGATTCCTTACAGCATGTATGAAAAGAAAAACAGAGGACTGTCTCCTACTTTTGTTGCTTATGTAAAGAAGAGGCAACAAATAGCTAGTACGGGGCTAACAACAGTTTATTACTTAAACAGACAGTCAATAAAATGATGTAGACACCTAGAGGAGTATCAACTAACTAAACATTGGCTCTTAACCGAGGGTAAGCCAAAAGGATTACTGTAGCATCAATTTATGAAATACATCAAAGATAAAGATAAAGACAAATACATGCACGAAGAGTCTAGAATATACTTAACTAATAAGTATTTCATGTAACTCAGTACCATGCACTTGTTAGTTCTTAGCCGAAAGACCACAGGATACTGTAAGTATCCTGAGAGCTAGGTATTTATTTGCTATATATAGATACAGAACACAGACAGAACCGTTAAACGTGGTCCCAGAGCATTAGATTGATTAATGGAAGTATGGAACGATGACTACGCAGGTTTCAGATTCATCTGAATGGTTTTTGTGGCAACTGCGGTAATGATGATTAAACAAGTAGGTTAACTACCGTATCAATAACAAGATTTCCTGTCTGCTTACTAAGAAGTCTAGAGCACAAGCCATGTGCCGGGGTTCTTTCCTTAGTGGCGAAAGATGACCCTTATCCCAGGGAGGGTTACATGATTAAGACTTTTGAACACCAAATTGTTTATCTTAACATCAGCGCAAATGGGTCATGTGACTGCCATAATGATAAAGTAGACCCACCCTACTTAACACATACCGAGGAAAAGAAAAATATCAAAGGTTCCCGACTACAAAGTACAGTTTAATCACGTCATCCATGTAAAATATGCATAGAAATCTTCAACTTTTACCTTTTGATGCTCAACCTAGCAGTTTCATTGCAAACTCACTTCATGGATGCAAAACTTGGGGCTACCAAAGAAAGAATACATATGACAACGCCATGATGGTGGGGCACTGGAAGTAACCATCACAAGATTGAAAGCCACCAATATGAGGATGCAGCAGATATAAGAGATGGTCCCCCTGGGAAAATGCGTAGCGACCCACAAACTGGCACACAGGGGGCCAACTTAGACTGGACCAACAAAATGCCCATGATACATCCATCAGGCAATCAACCACTTGATTTCCTTGCTTTCCAAGAAGACACTGCCTCCTCAAGGTTATGAACAAGCATGGTCTTCAAGAAAAGGCTAGTGGTGAGCCTGATAACTGGCCTTTTAAATGCAATGTTTGTCATTTTAAAAATCCTTGCTAGTAGCTCTTGAGCCAGCTTTTCTGCATAAACAGTACTTTCTTTGAGAACCAGGTGTCGCACGGACAGATAGTAAACCAATGGACTCTGTAAGGACATGGCATATGATCCAACGCACTATGGTGCAGAAATCACCCATAGCTATTAATAAGTTGTTAATGGACAACAAATGAAAAAAAAATAAACAACTGGACTTGCGTTTCCTCATATCATCCGAATCTTTTTGTACAGTATATGAGAACATATGTTGGAGTCAATGATAATGAATACCTCAAAACCCTCAAAGGAGACTAATCAGTGATCATAACAGGAACAACATGTCAACATGGTAGTACGGAAATCATAGTAATGTTTATTTATGAGCAATGAAAGTACAGGCATATTTTTTTTTTAAAAAAAGGAAAAAACAGAGTATTGAATAGCGCAGTTCATTTTCAGAAACTGAAAAAAGCAAAAAATGAAAGAAAAAAAAAACATGTGCGTGCAAAATGGAAACAACTGCATGTCATTAGATAATTAAAAGTGGAGCAAAAGTGTTTGTTATTTATCATTTGTAGAATATTCCTGCTCATTGCCATGCCGGTGCTAGGACAGACAGTAAGCAATTATTGCTGCAAAACTAAAGTTCCAATAAAATAAATATCAAGATCTTAACAGCCTCAGGGACACTTGGATGCCAATTACTCAAGCCAGAACGATTAATTAAATAATCAAGCCAAAAGCAATATGGATATAAAACCAAGATGGGCATGTTCAGTGATAATACTATTCCAATAAAAATGAAGTTAACGCAAGATAACAAATTACAACACAGAATTTAACTAACTATACTAAAGATAAGAAAATGTGAAGGGCATAAAAGGAAGACATCTGAGGAAAAGAGAACCTAATGAAATTTCCAGAGATTGTAATGTACTGCAGTACAGGAACAGTATCCAGCGAGTGCAGTGCTTGGTCGAAAGAACTTCTACAATAGCAAAATTTGCATTACTAAGAACATGCAGTGTTACGATAATAACAGAACAGATGTACAAGATAGAGATCCGTTCAGAACTTCGGATGAGCAAGGACCGGCCCCCACACCTGCGCTTCCATCTGCTCCGCACAGTTGAAGATGATAGTGCTGATAATACACCAGATGGGGTCGGTAGCACCACATTATTGACCTGGATGAGGAACCTGTCAATGTAAGCCCTGACATAGATCTTTGGAGCAGCAGTGTCACTACTCACGTGACAATAATTTGGCGCATGATGACGGGCAGTACCACGGGAAGGTGATTGCTCCTTCTCGTTCAGTCCTACTCAATCAGCAGAAGTCCCCACATGACCACGATCCATCCTTAAAACGTAGAAAGTCTATTGAGTTCTGACGATGACGACGACGACAACGACTAGGTGTCGAGTAACCCAGGCTGCCATCTTCCGGAAGAACGCGTGGATGGAGTCTCTGCAGGTCATGAGGTTCTTGTATGTATATCAGAACGAACTTAGAAGACAAGCAGACTAAACCAAAAATAAGATGCCGGTTTTGAAATGTGGTGTTAAAGTGGTTATTCATTTTGGCAATCATCTACATCCGTCAAATCACATCTGCAGTTATTAATCTTGTGAGCAAGTTTCTTGCTTCAAAATGAGTTTTCCTCAGCTTGTTATTAATCATCCATCAATGAGTCGGTCGGGCCCATCCTAGAAACATCTACTTGACAATTGACAACCTGCAAAACACCTGTGCACCAATAACTGAAACAGCCACAGGCCACAGCACATCCATCTCACACTCAACTGGTGCACGAGAGGCAATACAGAGCAGCAGGCCAGCCAGCAGGAGGAGGAGCTCAACGCAAGGCGTAGGCGTTCCCGTGGCGCGCATGGGGGCAGCACGACACAGGTCCACACAGACAACGATGACGCGAGCTCACCCCCGTGAAGAACCCTCCGTCGAAATTCGAGAACGCTCATGTTTCCTCGAAATCAACGGGGTTGAAGGGATGCAGAAACCGCGGAAGCACAAACGGGACGAGAGAGCACACCGGACGGCACCTGAAATCTAGCGCGCGTGGGGGAGGGGGAATGGCAAGTACCTCTCCCGGGTCCGGCGGGGGCATTCCGTCGAACAGGAGCAACTCGCGCAGTGCGGCGGCGCGACGAGGAAACGAGGGGCGGCGATCCGCCGCGCGGCCGGCCAGTGTGTGCGAACGGCGAGTGGATGGAAATGGCGGGCCGGGCTAGCTTGGGCCTTGGGATGCTAGCGTTAGGCGTTACGATTAAAGAGCCCAACAAAGATATGGCCCAGGTTATCATCACAGGGAAATATTGGAAAATGCGCATCTCTATTGGGAAAACAAGAGGCCCGGTAGTTATACATACCCTACTTGGAACACAGGATTTTTTCCTATTTCTATGTTTTTTCTGTGAAAATAAATTAATTCCTATAAAATTCATGTATAAATCATGTGAAACTCCTGTGTTCCAAACAAGTCCTAGGCCTTTTATTATGCCTCACTTACTCGTTGGATTTTGGGTCATGAATTTGCTACACTGGCCCAATCGATCTCCCACAAGCAGAATAGCTGACTTCAACATACTGTTGTGAATGATGGTATAAGCTGCATCCTTTGGAGGTTTTCTCCCGCCAATATTATTTCAGTGGGTATTAAAGGTTTTCTCCCATGAGTGGCTTTTTTTGTCTTCAAAGTTTTGTGTCTTTTTTTTGTTGTCTTCATAGTATGATCTTCAAACTGCCACACACAATGGATGTTCAAAAGAAGAAGATGACTAATTTGGCCTTTAGTGTGTTCTTATTTTTTAAAAGGTCTCTTAATATCTTATTATATATATTTTCTACTAGTCTTTGTTTTCTTTGAGATATGTGACATTGTTTGAGTGTATTTATAAAAAAACATAAAAGACTCCCTTCTCTAGGAGCCTCAATCGTGAGTGGGTATTTTCTTATAATGGAAAACTAAATAATATTGCATGTGTTATTGCTGGTATTGTATCGTATAACTTGAGACACTTGACTCTTAAAAAAAGTTAGACGACTTATAATTTAGGATCGAAGGATTACTTTTTTTTTAATAAAGGATATATTTTATACCCGGCTTCATCTACCAACAGGTAGAATCAGGCCAATTGATTACGATAATAAAAAATAAAAGGAAAGAAAAATACATCCCCAACAAGGAGCTCAGGTAGTCCGACCTCTCACTTGCACCGTGATATCAACTCCCAAAATAAATACTCCACTAAAGTAAGATCACCAACGTCAAGATGAAGTCGCCAAACACTCTTGTCAGACCTAATAAAAGTACTGAAACGATGGACACCGACCACCATTGAAGATTGGATGCTTTTCCTTGGCAACAACACGAAGCACTCGGTGCAGAAGCTACCAAGCGCCGAGCTGTTACGCCATCGATTATCACCTCCGTCTTGAACTGCACAGCAAGCAGGTTTCCATGCGGATGGAAGGATTACTTATGTTCACAAATTGATGCTAAAAATGTGTCCATTGCACCATTAAATTACACTATTGCTTGAATATTTTAACATTTGAATGTAATTTTTATGAACGACTTACAACATAGTCGCACCCCAGTCATTTTTACTCTAGCTCTGCCCCTGTTTAAGAAGTAACGAGGACAGTGGCGGACCCAGCTGAAAATACAAGGTAGGACAGACTGTCACATATGTACTTGATTGATATTTTGATCGATCTGGCCATATATATGTATACTACATTTATATAAGTTTAGCACACATAACAATTATATTCTAGGTAATTCAGCAGCAAATGGTATATGAGAAGATTGAAGATAATTACGTCTCTTACATAAAAACACATAATGAAAATTTTTGTCATAGTTTATTTAATGTACCATGCATCAGGTCGATGATCTGAACAAAAAGAAACATAGATAGCCTGCAATTAAAATAAATTTAGTAAGTGAACCGTGTAAAAATGTAATAAAAATGTTGGGGACAACAAGGTAAACGTACCATTGTCTTATTTAGTATGAAGCTCTCTAATACCCAAACACCACATATTTTTGTCTCCATACATAAACCATGAAAACCAGATCTCATGAGGTCACAATCATTAATTAACCTCTTGTAAAGAAATAAACATCAACCCTCCACTTTATTTTTACAATTTTTAGACCTCTAAAGACACCAACAGTGGAGGCGGGATTAACGATGCAGCTTAGAAAAGAAAATGTATAGTTATATACTGATTATGCTTAAAAATTTATAGTTGTGGCTTGTATTGATGATTTTCTAAAACTACCATCGATGTATATATATATATATAATTATTTACTTTAAATTATAAATATATTTTGGTTTTTCAAATGTAGTATGTGGAAAGGTGCAGCGACGATGAAGGAGCGATGAGGCTATGAAAAAATAATTAGAAAAAAATATGGAAAAAATATTTTAAAAAGGCATGATGCTAAGATTAAAAAAAAAATACGATGGTGTGAGGCTATGAAAGGATGTCATCCACCTTTTATATCTAAGATTAAGATGGTATTAGATCTAAATTGTAAAGTTTATTGTGATTGTTTGTAAATTTTGATTATTTCGGTTAACCGAGCCTAGGAATCGACCGGTTAGTTCGGTTCCTGGGAATTGAGAACCGAACTACTAACTGAAATTTTCGGTTCCAGTTATTCCGGTTTCGGTTCCGGTTATTTCGGTTCGGTTTTCGGTTCTCGGTTTTCTGTGCCCAGGCTTAGTTCTAGCATTTGAAATAAGTCCCAGAAAGATTGTCGCTAAGGCCATCTGTGCCTATAAAAAGCACCTGCAACTTTGCTCATCTAGGAAGCCTACACATCCTTCTGTAGACGGTGGTGGCAAGCTATTAGTGTTGCTTGTGTCCAACAATGATGACAGATATAGGGTGTGCAGGCCATTTTGCTTTTGCCTTGGTACTCCCCAAGGAAGCTAG
>CM039133.1:48893922-48915054 GCA_022036555.1 Microstegium vimineum
AAACTATTGATGGTGGGGTTTTTATGGGAGAGGTGATGTCCTTAAAGCGAAAGCTATTGATGGTAAGCCTAGAAAGGTCAAAGTGAGGGCGAGGGATAGTGAGAGATAGTGAGAGGAGGCGATAAGAAGCCACCGAAAGTGGGCTAGCGGATTGGTTGAGCATCAGACCAATATGCGCTTGCGCATTTCTACTCATTCGAAGTGAGACCAGAGGTTTTAGGATTCAAAAGCGAAAAATTAGAGCCTATCAGCTATTTAACTAGTAAAAAACCATGTTTATTAAAATTGGGACAACTTTTGAGTCAATTTCATAGTTGCCTTTGTTTAAACAAATAACACTTCTATGATTTAACCACAACACCATATATAACCATATTACTCAATGATAAAACACACATCGTAGGTAAATACGAGAGAATATGAGATGGGAGAGAACTGAAGAAAGAACAACACATATGCAGCTTCACCGTTGGATCATGTGAAACCTCCATGAGTAGAAGCTTAAACAAGAAGGTAGAGAGGAAAAAAGAAGACCAAAGGCGAGATTAGGCATCACCATGCCATCTAAAGACAAGAGAACATCAGGAGCCGACACGACCTCAGCATGGCCACATTAGCAAACGAATGCAGGATGTTGGATTGCTGATGATCAGTGTTTCTTTCGTTGACCAGGGGAGGTGACGGTACGAAAAGGTGGGCCCGTTCTACTGGCTTCCTCCCTCTCGCATTGGATGTTGTTGGATAGTTCTCAAAATGCAATTTTCTTCCAATACCACAACAGGCTCGGGTCTGCTGGCCTGCTCCCCTGCCATTGACTGTTGTTAGCCATTGTCCAAATGTGATTGGTTTGGAGTACATGGCCCCATGTGTAGTATCCAGATATCTGCCTCCTGCAATGTTGCATCAGAAAAGAAGTCAGTGCTTGTTGGCACAAATTATGACCATCTTTTACATAGCTAAAATGGTGCCACAAATCCAAGGATCAAGGATAAACAAACACATCATGAGCATATTTTATCAAATAACTAGTTCCACATGTACATGAGTGTTTGAGTGCAGGGATGAACAAATGAAGCAAAGGAGAGCCAATTGGACCCACATAGGGGGTCAACTGACCACCCTATGGGCCCACCATGCTCTCCCCTCTCGGCCATGATCCAAGAGAGGCACTCTAGAGTGGAATCCATCCATTGGATCACTCTGTGTTTCCTCTCAACATCTCACAAGTGAAGCACATGGATCCATAGGCCCACACCAAGGAGATAAATGTGACAACCAACTCAAAACCAACAACCAACACCTATGACGAGTGGGACCAGCACCAGGGAGCAGAGGAGGGCCAGAACCCCCAAGGGGGGATTCGGCCGAATGCCCTTTGGTCCCAAACAGGCCTCACTCAGTCCCTGACTGGTGGGACCTCATCCCAGGAGGCAAGGGAGGGCCCACTGACCATAGGGGGGTTCGGTCGAATGCCCCCTAGGTCGGTTTGGCCTCCCCCAACCGCCATAGCTCCTCCCCACGTGTTGGATCACCACCATCCATGCCTTGGTCGGTTCCAAGGTCGGTTGGATCCAACGGTGGAGAATGGATGGCCCTGGATCGCTGACGTGGCGCCGGAGTAGCCCCTACTCCACCTCCTGCTATAAATAGAGGGTCACACCCCCCCCTCTCTAATCATGAAGAAGAAGCCTACAAGCTCTATTCCTTAGATTGTTCTAGAAGTTAGTCTAGAGTGGGAGTTAGAGTTGAGTCGAGCTGTGCTCGGGATTTCCGGAGTCGTCTTCTGGAGAGTCTGGTATAGCTCTTGTATCTTTCCTTCTTTGTAAGACTTTATCTTATTCAATATATATCTTTCTCTTTACTTAGTATTTACTTTGAGCATTTCTATACTAGATATAGTCTTGCTATATGCTTTTGCTCTTTAATAGCCTTCACACTCATAGTCTGTGATCCTTGTGACCTTTCCCGTATGCGATCATTGCCTGTCATAGGGTGCTTTTATTATTTGATCGTAGTCAAAGTAGTAAGTTGTGTGTAAGCGTGGTGCTTATACATCATCTTATCCTTGGTTATCGCTTGCTGCATGGATTGTTTGTGGTAGCTAGCAAGAGGTGACAACCTTGTCTAGTCGTTGTATTCCACCACGTGTTCTTAGGCAAGTTCTTAAAAGGTAAGGCCCCCGTAAGAAGAGGGCGCGGTCCGGTAGGAGTTTTGTCCTCCTACTGATCTATCCCCTCACCTAGAATACTTGTATTGAGTAGACAAACTATAGTGTCTAGACTAGTTAATTAGCTAAGTATATTGAAGTAGAGTGAAGTACATAGGATTCCCTGTTCTCTTCTTATTGTCCTCCCACCTAGCTAGTCTCTGAGGGCCGTTCTAAGTATCCTTTACCGTAGATTCTTCATTCATCAACCCCTTCCTATCACATTTATCATTTACCCCTTATACTAGTTGGTACTAAAGTTGAGGTGCTCTCTAGGATCTCTATCCAGTTATCATTTCTAGCAAGACTTTCTTTTGGGATAATAGAAATTATGATACCTCGGAATACTCCTTGCTGAAGTGCTACAGCGGTATAATCTGTGCGCTTGCGGATTTATCCAATAGTCATAAGAAATATCAACAAGCATTTCTGGCGCCGTTGCCGGGGAAAGCTTAGCCAAGAAATTTTAATTAGATTGAATCCAGAGATTCTCGTTAACTTAGTTATCAATTAGTAATAGGGGCTTACCCCTGTCTGTGTCTTCCTTTTCTGTGAAGCCAGACAGTGTATGAGCGGTTTCCAACTGCCGGGAAACTATCTCGAAGATCCCGAGCAGCTGTTGAGGAGGACTAGACGTCGTCAAGTTCCCCCTCAGAGGATCATCTAGAACCAGGATCCGTTCAAGGAAGGAGGCTCTACACCACCACTCAAGGAAGCTATGGCCTAGAAGGCGATCTCTGACTTCTCGGCTCCGTCAGCTACCCACGTAGCTCAGGGTCCCGAGGTCAACTTCGGAGATGCCACCTTCGAGCTGAAGCCCGCCTTAATCCACATGGTGTAGGCCAATCCGTTTTGCAGAAAGCCCCATGAGGATGCCAATGCTCATATCCAGCACTTCATGGAGTTATGTGGCACGTTCACCATCAAGGGAGTGGCGTCTGACGCCATTCGCCTTCGTCTTTTCCCATTCTCGCTATTGGGAAAGGCGAAGCAATGGTTCTACGCCCACAAAGAAGAGGCCACTACATGGGAGAGGTGTGCTAACGCGTTCCTCAAGAAGTTCTTCCCGACGGGCAAAACCAATGCTCTTCGCGGGAAGATCTCAAGATTCTAACAACAATCTGATGAGACGATTCCCGAAGCATGAGAACGTCTCCAGGAGTACGTTCATGCCTGTCCTCATCATGGGATAAATGACTGGCTCCTAATACAAGGTTTCTACCACGGGCTGACTAGCATGGCCCGTAGTCACCTTGGTGCTGCCGCTGGAGGGGCATTTCTCCAACACACAGTGAGGAATGCCAAGGACCTCATCGAAAAGATGGTGATCAACCAAGGATGGGGTGAAGAACGTCTTCAGCCAAAGAGAAGAGGTATGCACACTATCAGTTAGGTGGACATACTCTCTACCAAGATGGACCTCTTGATGAAAAAGATAAAAGAAGGTTCCAAGAAGGAATGAGAGGCCATCTACGCAGTCGTCGCCGCACAAGCTATTGAAGTCGATCCATGGTGCGAGGTGTGCGGAGAAAATGATCACTCGGGCAACAATTGCCCCGAGACTTCAAAGGAGGACGTGAACTTCATCAGCAACAACAACAACAGTAACAATAACAACAACGGGTATCGACCCCAACAACAAGGAAGCTGGAATTCACACCCTTTTTACCAAGGTAATGGAGGTAATGGTAATTACAATAATTACAGCAATTCTTACAATAACCATCTTCGTTAAAAGATCTTGTTCTTGGTCAATCTAAGATTAATTATGGTATAAATAGAAAAATGATTGCCACTGATAAAGTTCTTGAAACCTTTGGTGAGAAAATGGATAGCTTTACAACTGCCATGAAAAATCAATTGAGTTTTAATAAAATGTTAAAAACCCAATTAGCTCAATTAGCAGCAGCTATGCCATCAATGGAACAAGGTAAGATTCCTAGGAAACCAGAAGATTCAATTGAGCATGTAAACATGGTTAACTTGAGGTTCGGTAAGCCTCCACTTCGCTCCTATTGGGGATATCGACTCGATCCTCCTTTCATCATGAAGAAGGAAGATCCAGGCCTACCGACGATCAAGTGCTCAATTGGACAGAAAACGTTCCACACCGCCTTCTGTGATCTTGGATCGGGCGTCAACATCATGTCCAAGGTAACATATGACAATCTGTTAGGAGGACCTTTGGTCCCCACATGTGTTCGCTTGCAGATGGCAGACCAACGATAAGGTTTCCCGAGGGACTCGCAAGGGATATCTTGGTGAATATCCAAGATGAATACATCCCCACCGACTTCATCATCCTGGACATGGGAGCTAACATGGAAGTCCCCGTCATTTTGGGAAGGCCCTTCCTCAACACCACCAACGCAGTCATCTATGTGGGATCGGGCCAAATCCACTTCCAATTCCCGAGTCATAAGGTAAAATGTGCTTTCAATGGTTATAAACTTAATAAACAGGCCAAAGCATAACCACCAAGAAGAAGAGTTCCAGCTCCATGCAAAAAGAAGCAATATCCAGAGATCAAGATCAAAGAACTCAAGAAGGATGAACCCGCCAATCCAAGGCAGGTTTGGAAAACAAAAGAGGTGCACACATCACGATCTCCGCCTCCGGAGACATCAAGTGCACCCGAGGAATGAACAAGAAGGAGAGTCCCACTCCGAGGACTTAAAATCAAGGAGCCTTCGCCGAAAGGTAAATCGGTAGTTATCTTTTATTTTCCTTCTTACATTTAGTTCAAACCTTTAATTTCTTTCATACTTAAAATTCAGAAAACTAAAGTTAGATCAAATAAAACTTGATAATTAGTTTAGCACTAAAACTTGACAAAAATTAGGGACATAGGGGGTTCGGCCGAACACCTATGCATCCCACTTTGGCTTATTTAATTAAGAAACATTTAGGGACCTTTATAAAAGAAAAGGAAAAATAAAATGGAGCACTAGGGATTTGGCCAAACACTCTAGATACCCCATCTCCATCCCTCTTTTCCTCTCCATCATCCTTTGTCCAAGCATCTCATGATTTGAGAGGTGGACTTTTCAAAAATCAGATTCTTGCTTTGGGAGACATCTATTTTGTCTTGTCATGCTTTAAAGTACATCAATCACTTTAAGCATGGCACATCCTTGTCTCCCACTACTTCTTGTCCAAAGTGGGGGATCATGACATCCATCACTTTCACTTTGTCATGCTTTGAAAAAGAAAACACATCAATCACCTTCCACCAAAGCATGACATACCTTTGTCCCCCACTACTCATTGTTTAAAGAGGAGAATCTTGACCACTTTAGCTAAGTTTTTTATCACATCATATCACACCCTTCACCTTTCACCAAGCACTAGAGAAAGCATGAGTGGAATCTCCACTTTAAAGGGATGGTCGACCACTTTTGGTCACCTCCTCTCCCTCTTTTGCTTTGTGTAAGGCATATTCCAAGACATGTGATCATGGCACCCAAGGGGCATGCCCATGGGTGGTCGGCCGACCACTCCATGGTTCTCCCTTGGTGCCATCTCCTTCCTCTATAAAAGCCTAAGAAAGGAGAGCTTCATTCCTCACACCTCCACCAAAATCTAGTTCAAGTCTCTCCTTGACTTGCTCTCTCCTCTCTCTACATTCAAGAGAAGTTCCTAGCTCTCAAAGAGAAGTAGTGTTGCTCTCACTAGACCACAAGAAGATCTCTTGCCTTCATCAAGCTTCTCTTAGCTTAAACTTCTCCCCACAAGGCAAATTAGAAATCCACTACACATACACATACTCCTATCTAGTCTTGCCCTTGTCCTTCTTCCTCTCTAGAAGATGAAGAACCCGATAAGTTCCATGTTCAACAAAGCAAAGAAAATCGTAAGGGGGAGCTCATCCCGAAGCTCTCGCCATTCAGAAGATACTTCCCAAAGAAGAACAAGGGGAGGTTCGGCCCGATATACATGGGAGAACCTCCAAATTGAAGAACATCCTCAGGAGGAGGAAGTACCGACAGAGGTACCTCATATCGGGGCATTGATGGTGCCCCCGATGAGGACCTATGATCAACAAAGTGGACTTTGGTTCAACCAACTAGAGTATCAAAGGTATCTTTCTCTTCGGGATCGATCTTTTGAGCACACATGGAGATTGGATCCAACTCTTCTCTCCAACGCAGGTATGACCACCGAATTCGAAACTATCTTTACCTTTATTGGTTGGTCTAGCTTTTGGCAAATAGAAGAGTTTGGAATTGAGTTGCTCACCGCAGAATTTATAAGTTCTCTCCAAATCTCTAATGTTGGAATTTCCTATCACATGTTTAATCAAAACCATAGTCTATCTTGGAGTCATCTTAGTGCTGCTCTTGGTTTTGAAAATTCATGTGTGATAGATTTAAACCCTGCCATGCGTAGTTTCAACAAAAGAAAATTTTGGTTTTCTATCTTTGCTCTAAAAGATTGCTCAAATCCTAAGCCTGAGGAAATTCACAATCCTACTCTTCGTTTCATACATCTTTGGATGAAAATAACCTTGTTCCCTGGAAGTAATGCTAACTTGATAAGTGACATGGAACTAAAATTGCTTTATACCATGATCAACAAAATTCAAATCTCTCCTGTTAAATGCTTAGTAGAGTTTTGGAAAAGTTCAATTGAGAGTGATGCATCCATTCAATTCACTTCTTTAATAACTCGTCTTGCCGAATCTATGAACCTGCTAAGTGGCACGCATCCTTTTGTTTACATCTCTGCCCCGTTAGCTATGATTTCTGAAGAATATCTTAAACATGCTCAAATGCTAAAAAGAGATGTCAAGGGTGATTTTAAAATGATTTATAGTGGCCATACAAGTGAGGTGCCTCTTCCAAATAGGCAACTTCAATTGTATAGGACCTGCAAACTAACCCTTGATTTAGATCAAGGAAGTGGGCAAAGAGATTTTGCAGGCTCAAACAGGAGAGCTCAGGAGGGGCTACACTTTGTTCATCTTGAGCAAGGTGGTCATTCCCGAGGAGCTATTGGCGAGGAGGAAGACGATGCATCTTCCAATCCCATGCACACTTCAAGTGGCATGCCTCCTCGACCATCACGGCCGCAACGAGCACGAGCATCCTTCTCGTCCACACGAGATAGGGAGCATCGTAGACTATGGCAAGAATTCGATCATCTTACCAACATCGTTGGTGAGTTGCGTGTTGAGCATGATGAGACAGCACGCATTGTCCAGCAAACGACTGAGAACATTCAAGCAATGCATGAAGAACAACATCGGCGTTGGGACTTTTGGCGGCAACAACATCCACATCCGCCGCATTATTAAGCAAAAGACAAGCTTGGGGGAGGTTCCCTCCCCCACTAAGGTAAGTTTTTAATTTCAGCAGTTATATTTATGCATTTCCTTGCTTATCTTTTGTCTTCGCATTTAAAAAAATCTGCATATGATAAAATAAAAAATCTGCTTATCAAGATGCCCAAGAGGGGCGGTGAATTGGGCTCTTTTAAATTTCTAAGCAATAATTAAAACCTATCAAGAGCCAATTAACCCCTAGTGCTTTCCCAAGTGTGTCCTAGCTAAACAAGCAAGACAAGGCAATGAAAGCGGTAAAGCCCTATGCAATTCTACTCAAGCAACAAGAATATAACGCGGAAAGTAGTGCTTAAGAGTAAATGCAATAAGTAAAGAGTAGGGGCAAAGGAAATTGACACGACGGCCTTTTGCTGAGGTATCGAGGAGTCGACACTCCCCCGTAGTCCTCGTTGGAGCTCCCACACAAGGGTATCGCTCCCCCTTAGTCCGCGCAAGGACTAAGTGCTCTCTATGGGCTGATTCTTCGTCACTCCGGCTCGGTGAATCGCCCACAACCGATCACAATCGAACTTGGATCATCCACAAGGAACACCACCTGATGATCACCAAGCAAACCTCCACGAAACCGTCTAGGTGATGTCGATCACCAAGAGTAACAAGCACTAACTCTCACTTGACCAAGTCTAGTCTAGTAATTGAATGGATGCACACTTGCTAACTCTAAGCAACTACTGAGAATACCCACATGGAATGACAATTCACACTCTCACTAGGGCTCTTGCACTTCTTGCACTCTCACAAGGCAAACTCAGCAATTGGAGTGGGCAAGAGAGATGCCATGGGGTTGATGGGGAAGTATAAATACCCCCCAAGCAAGCCCGTAGCCGTTAGAGGCAAAACCAACCTCTCTTCATCACTCCGGACGCAGGATGAGAGAGGGATCCGGACCATCAAGCATGCGTCCAAACCCTCTCACTTTACTGTTCTCAACACTGAAACCCTGGGAGTTCGGACGCACTTTCTAGTCTGGACGCAAGCAACCGGACAGCGTCCGGATCTATTTCTGCTCTCTGGAACTCTTTGTGTTGGGTCCGGACGCAGCCAATGGTCCGCACTCAACACACCGGACAGCGTCCGGATCAAACGGTACTCTCTGGAACTCTCTGTGTAGGGTCTGGACGCAACCTGCTGTCCGGACCCTGCACTGTTCACTGCGTCCGGATCGTCTGCAACATGCAGAGCTAACCCTAGGGTCCGGACGCACAGCCAATGGTCCGGACCAGAGATACACTTGCGTCTGGACCTTCTTTTCAGGGAAGATCAACACACTTCCTTCATTGAAGTTTCTCCACTTGGTCCAAGGACTACTTCTAAAGCTTCCTAGTGCTAGTTTGACAAATGTGCACCACACCTAACCACTAAGCCTCTCCTAGGTCAAGCTACTAGATAGAACCCCTCTTAATAGTACGGTCAAAGGAAAAAGTAAAGGTGCTAAACTACTCTAGGTGTCTCTCAACTCCAATGACACTTAGACCTAGTCTAATCTTCAACCTTGTCGCCAATCCTTTGAAAACCGAAACGATTCCAATAAGGGGCACATACACCATGATAGTCCAAACAACCACCCATTACCATGACCTAACTTTCTTATTGCCTCTGCAAAACACACGTTAGTCATAGTAATCTTGCATTGTCGTTAATCACCGAAACTCTAGGGGCCTAGATGCTTTCAATCTCCCCCTTTTTGGTGATTGACAACAATACGCCATAGAGTATGAAAAGAGAGTTTTATTTTGGGTTTTCAAGTGACTTGGATTATCTAAGCATGGGTTAGTGAATATGAATGAAAGATACATGCTTAAATAATCCAAGCCACAACATGTACTAAGGATAAGAATTAAGAGCAAGTACATGAGATATGCTTAGCCACAGGTATATATCAAAGTAAAGCACGGAAGCATATCAAGGACCAAAAGCATGTGACATAATATAATAGTGAACCACATATGTCACAAGCAAGTGTACCATCACACAAAAGCAAATGTATGCGATAGGATAAACAGAATGCATGAATACGAGAGAAGTAAGCACATCAAAAGAAACAAGTCTCACTCTCAACTCCCCCTATCACTAGCATACTCTCACTCTCTCCCCCTTTGGCGACAAAGCACCAAAAACTAAGCGTCGGGCGCAGGAGGAGTAGCCGGGTCACGAGCGTGCAGGGTGAACTGCTCGTAGTCAGGACTGGAGTCGCTGTCACCCGAACCGGCTGAGTCTGGAGCTGTCTCTGGAGCAGTCTCTGGAGCAGTGGCCACAAAAGTAGAAGTTGTAGCGTCGACCACTGACTCTACTGGTGCAGCAGACGGCTCTGTCTCCGGGACCACTGACTCTGTCTGTGCCTGGGCCTCTGAAGCAAGCAAGTCCGAAGCTGGAACGGGCACGGAAGGAGCAACCTGTGACTCGGGAGCAAGAGCTGTAGCTAGTGCCTCTAATACTGAGGTCTGAATGGCCTATCCCTGGGGCTCAGCAGCCACTGGAGTCACGTCGGGCTGGACCTCTGGAGAAGTAGTAGCTAGAGCAGGTGGGTCCTGAGGAGCTAGCTCGGACGAAGCCGCTGAGGAGGGAAAGGTACCTCCAGTCTGTGGAACGGGCTCCGGTGGAGACGGCTGGTAGTCGGTAGGACTAGCAAGGCCGGTGAGGGCACTGTAGCTAGCAGAGAACGCTGGAGCGGAACTATCCAAGCCGGCAGACGCTGAGTAAGGGGTAAACCCCATAGTGATCGGTGAGAACTGAGTCGTCTGCCCAACTGCGTCGAACCATTGACTGACCTGCCTGATAGGAGACTGGAACTGGCCTGAAGGACTCACACTCTGAGGTCCACCAGAGGACTGTGTAGTTGGAGGCGGAGTCACTGGCCGAGTCAGCAGTAGAGTAGCAAGCCGGCACACGTACGGTGGAGTTGAAATTGCCGGTGTTGTGAAGTAAGAGGACGATGGTGCCAGGTGCTGAACGTAGTAAGGCACGCCAGGAGGCGGCGGCTGAGGTGATAGTCCTGGAAACGGGCCAAGCTAGGACTGAGCTGAGGTGCCCGCAAACTGCCCAAACTATCCGGGGGCGAGCTAAGCTGAAACTGAGGCGGCCTCCGAAGAAACGGAGGAGGAGGAGCTCCAGTCTGCTGTAAGGTGTAGCCCATGAACTGGAATGTCATCGCCTGACTAGCAAGCAGCTGCTCCTGGAACTGGTCCTGTCTGGCCTGTACTTGGCCCATCATGGCCACCATCTGCTGCTAAGAAGTGTCAAGCCTATCCAGAACCCGCAAAAGGACAGGGTCGGTGGGCAGAGCTGGAGGAGGTGCTGCGCCGGAGGGACCTGCCTTGGCGTTGTGGGCTGCTGCAGGACGGGGTGGTGCTGGGCGGTGTGCACGGTAGTTGTCGTCGTCACTGTCAGACTGGATCAGCTCAGTGCCCTGATCCTGCCTGTAAAGGTCAGCAAGCTCACCCTGGGCCACTGCACGCATCGCCTCATCCTGGGCGTCGATCTCATCCATCTCTCGGGCCGGTACTACACGACGGACCCTCCTGAGGGCTCTGTTGCCTCGACGACCATCGATCACCGCACTCATCATGTAGATAGGAAATACTGAGGGTGACTGGTCAAGCTCACTAGCAATCCCTGGCACTGAGACTCGAAGTGATAGAGCCAGCAAGGAACAAATCTAGTGCCCGTAGGGAAGCTGCCTCCGAGAAACTATACCATCTGCTATGGTATCCTCCATCTCACACAGAATGAAATCGGCAATGTCAAACGGTGTCTGAGTGGTAATCGCTGCGAGAAGGTACTGCTGGAGGTTCGTGAGCGCGTCACAGTACCCTATGCGAGGGATAAGAGTGTGCCTCATCACGTCATTAACGAGACGAACGTGAGGGTGCAACTCGCCAGGAGACCGACTGCTACCGGGGCCGAACGGTGGACGGAAACAGGGAGCAACTAAGTCTGTGCCAGGTGGCGTGCCTCCAACTGATCTGCGGGGTGGGGGGGGATCCACATTCCCAAAACACTGCTGGTGTAACCTGAGAGGAGTCTCTGTCAAGTGGAACCGAGCTCGGAGGTCTGTCAGGTAGGCCCTATGACGCTCGCCTCTGAAAGTGTACTGAAAGAAGGCGTGATCCGGGTCAATCCAGAGGGAGGCGTAGAACTCGCAGACCCAGTACTCAACGTAGCTCCCCGAGCGGCCTAGGAGGTCTGCCAGCCCAGGAAGGTACCCAAGTAGAGGTCGAAGCACCTCTCCACCGGTCTCGACAATACGCTCAAGAGGGCACACTCTATGGGGGCGCAGCCGGATCCTTATGGTACGGGTTGCGTCGTAGAAATCCTTGTGGCGTGGGTGCCACCAACCAGGAGGAGCGTCAGGGTGTCTCTGAACTAGACACCACTCCTCAAGCTCAACGAGCCGAAGCTCACACACCTGCTGTGTAGAGGCTAAACTGAGGTCCACGTGAACTGGCATCACTGGAGGCCCTGCCATCGACGGAGGTGGTGGAGAGGCCCTGGGAACTCTATCGCCACGGCGAGGACCCTCAGGATGAGGAGTAACCTCGACGCGGGCACGAGAGGACCGTCTGAGAGGAGGTGTCGGCTGAACGGGCTCCGCTATCTCTGCTGGCTCTGCCCCTGTAGCTGTCTCTGCTGCCTGTGAAGACTGTGTCTGCGGAGCTCTGGCGGCCGAGGAAACTCGAGAAGACAGAGGGCAACATCCAATCCGAAGTGAGGCACCACTCTCGGTCCTGTCTGTTGCCTCTGCCACTGCTATCGCTGCTAGAGCGTCTCTGTCCAGAAGCTTCCGCTTCTTGCCTGGGACCTTCGCCTTGCCTTCCCCTTCTGCTGAGTGATGAGAGGGGGACGGCGAGGCGGCTGATTGTCACTGGGACCACCACCAACATTCTTGCATCGAGCCATATCGACCATTCAATCAATCATAAAGGGGCCCTAAAGCCACTGCCACTGAGTACCAACTGTGAAACCCCTGACACACTGAGTCACTGCCGCTGACACTGCCTGATCAGAAAAACTATCACTGAAAGAGGCCTGCAATGCCACTGACATGCTCTAGAGGCTTTGCCTCAATCCATACTCGCGGGCTTTGCCCCGAGTTCTCTGGCACTGCCACTAACCCGACTGTCACAAGATAGAATAGAGAGAATATATATAAGCAATATAATCATCTAGGGGTGCGAAAAGCCTATGGAAGCAAGCAATCGAGATAAGAATGGAGTGAAAGTGTCGGCTACCTTAGGTAAGAAGCGTGTCGATCCAATGCACGTCGGGCTCGGACAGGGAGCACCACGAAGACGACACGTCGATGACTAAAACGCACGACCGACGAGGCAACGATGAAACCCTAGGGTGGATGAGAATAGTGGAAACCCTAGGGAGGGTTTGCTGGTGGTGATGGCGGGGGGGTTGCTGTGGTTGTGGTGGGAGGAGGGGGGGAGGGGGTTTCTCTGCTCGGCAAGAGGAGGGAGGAGCAGAGGGTGGCGCGTGGCGGCGCTGCGGGCCGGCGGCGAGCAGAGGAGCGCGTGGCGCAGGCAAGCAAGAAGCTCGGCGGCGCGAGCGAGCAGGGAGACTGGCGACATGTGCAGAGCACGGGGAGGAGCGCTCGATCCTGCAGGGAGGGATTGGTGGCGAGGTTCGTAGGGCGGCGAAAATGGTGTAGCGGCGGTGGTGGTGTACGGTGTCGGGGAAAACAGAGGTGGAGACAGAAGAGGGCAAGCACGAAGAGGTATTTGCGCAAAATATCCAGACTCCGGACGCAAAAATCTGTCCGGGCACGAGACACAGGATGCGACCGGAGAAACATGCTCTCTGTAACTGATTTATCCGGACGCAGAACTGTGTTCGGACACTGTCAACAATAGCGACCGGAGCACTGCATGAGAGAGATGCATAGTGAGAGGGCCAACTGGACGCAATTTCAATGGTCCGGACGGCTGAAAACGCGCGTCCGGACCTAGCATCCTAAGCAAAACAGGAGAACATAGGAGGATCCGGACGCAAACAATGGTCCGGATCAGAGACAAAAAGAGCGTCCGGACCTTGATCCGAAGCCCAAAGTGCACTGAAATTGTCATGTCTCTCCCTTGCTCTCTCCCATACTATTTCCAACGCAAACAAGACTCAAAAAAGAACTTGTTGGACATAGTGTGAGAACCATCACTCAAACCCTCTAAAAATTTCAAATATTTAGCCTTTGGCTTAGCTCTTTTTAGTGAAAATAGGCAATGAGAGAGGGCGAGGAACACCGTAAGGCCATTAGTAGGGGTATAGTAACAACTTGAGCGTGGAATTCTCCCCCTAAAATGGACGAACTCAGAGGATGCTCAAACTTAACCGAAAAAGAACGAACAAGCAACAAACATGCATATGCAATGCAATACTTGAATTTGAATCTAGTTGCTTGTCAAGTTTAAACCTCGATTAAGCTTCTTCACACGCTTGAGGGCGGTTATCTTAACCGAGTTAGGCAAGCCTATGTGCACGTTCATAAATTAAACATGAATGCAAGGTACCAACACAAGATCAACTTTTAGTGAAGTTACTTAGATCAAGCACATTTAGTTCACTTCTCAACCTACAAAAGGTTACTTCATCAAGTGATTTTGTGAAGATATCCGTCAATTGATCTTCACTTTTTACACCAACTAGGGAGATATCTTTCTTTGAAACATGATCCCTTAGAAAGTGATGACGGATATCGATGTGCTTAGTGCGGGAGTGTTGAACCGGATTATTAACAAGTTTTACCGCACTTTCATTATCACAAAGAAGTGGTACACTTTTAATCTCAACACCATAGTCTAGAAGAGTTTGTTTCATGTATAAGATTTGTGCACAACAAGCTCCAGCGGCTATGTATTCCGCTTCTGCGGGAGACAAAGCCATGCTATTTTGTTTCTTTGATGACCATGATACAATTGATCTTCCAAGCAAATGGCAACCTCTGGAGGTACTCTTCCTATCCACTTTGCAATCAGCATAGTCTGAATCGGAATAGCCTATTAGTTTAAAAGTAGCTCCTTTGGGATACCAAAGGCCAATGTTTGGGGTGTGCTTTACATATCTAAGGATTCTTTTTACGGCACTTAGATGGGATTCCTTAGGTTTTGCTTGAAACCTAGCACACATGCACACACTAAACATGATATCGGGTCTAGATGCTGTAAGATATAACAAACTACCAATCATAGAACGGTAGAGAGTTTGATCAATAGGTTTACCGTCCTCATCAAGGTCGAGGTGTCCATTTGTAGGCATTGGGGTCTTGATAGGCTTACGATCTTCCATCTTGAACTTCTTTAGCACATCATTGGTATACTTCTCTTGAGATACAAATGTGCCTTCTCTCAATTGCTTCACTTGAAACCCAAGGAAGAAGGTAAGCTCTCCAATCATGGACATCTCAAATTCCTTCGACATCAAGTCACCAAACTCCTTGCAATGATCTTCATTCGTCGAGCCAAAGATAATATCATCAACATACACTTGACAAATGAAGATATCTCCATCTTGCTTCTTGGTGAATAGTGTTGTATCAACCTTCCCAATAGTGAATCCCTTCTTGAATAGGAAGTCCTGAAGACGCTCATACCAAGCTCTAGGGGCTTGCTTTAGCCCATATAGCGCCTTGGACAACCTATAAACATGGTTAGGATATCTAGGGTCCTCAAAACCGGGAGGTTGATTGACATAGACTAGTTCATTTATGAAACCATTTAAGAATGCACTTTTCACATCCATTTGATATAACTTCATATCATGGTGTGATGCATATGAAAGGAGGATATGTATGGCTTCAAGTCTTGCAACAGGTGCAAAGGTCTCCCCAAAATCCAAGCCTTTAACTTGGGAGAACCCCTTTGCAACTAGCCTTGCCTTGTTTCTAACCACTTGACCTTGATCATCTTGCTTATTGCAGAACACCCACTTAGTTCCTATCACTCTTGCATCTTGTGGCTTTTCTTCTAGAGTCCACACTTGATTTCGAGTGAAGTTGTTCAATTCTTCATGCATAGCATTCACCCAATCCGGATTCTCAAGCGCTTCCTCTACACAACTAGGATCAACACAAGAAACAAAGGAGTGATGTTCAATAAATGAAGCAATCTTTTGGGACCGAGTCATTACTCCCCTTGAAGGACTCCCAATGATGAGTTCTTGTGGATGAGATTGGAGTATGGGTGCGGATCTTTTATTAACCACTTGAGGAGGAGGTGTATGTGCATCAATATCTTGAGCTTGGGCCTCTACTTGAGCTTGAGGGATGAATGTATCTTCATTTGTTTCCCTCACTTTATCATCATCATCTTGAGGCCCTTGTGATGTAGAAGGTTGAGCACTTGGATCAACTTCAACCACCACTTGATCTTCTTCTTTGGGGTTGATTGCACCGATAGGCATGTTCTTCATACCCTTCCTCAATGGTTCATCACCTACATCATCAAGATTTTCATTTGCTCCTTGGGAGCCATTAGTCTCATCAAATTCCAAGTCATACGTTTCTTCAACTAAGCCGGTGGCTTGGTTAAATACACGGTATGCTTTGGATTTCAAGGAATAACCAACTAGGAAACCAATATCACATATTCTTTGAAAGTTCCCTAGATGATGACGCTTATTGTAGATGTAGACCTTGCACCCAAACACCCTAAAGAATGATACATCCGGCTTCTTCCCATTGAGTAACTCATATGGTGTCTTCTTCAAGAATCTTTGGATGAACAATCTATTTGAAGCATAGCATGCGGTGTTGATCACTTCGGCCCAAAACTTCTCTGGGGTGTCATACTCATCTAGCATGGTTCTTGCAAGAGTAATTAGTGTCCGGTTCTTCCTCTCAACCACTCCATTTTCTTGAGGTGTGTATGTTGCGGACACTTCATGCTTGATCCCAACTTCATCACAATAATCTTCAATCTTTGTGTTGATGAACTCGGTGCCATTGTCACTTCTTATTTTCTTGATCTCTACATCAAATTCATTTTGGGCTCTCTTGGCAAACTTTTTGAATGAGCTTGTGGCTTCCCCTTTGTCATGAAGAAATAACACCCATGTGTATCTTGAATAGTCATCCACAATCACAAGACAAAAGAGGTTGCCTCCCAAACTAGCATATGTTGTAGGTCCAAATATATCCATGTGTAGAAGCTCAAGAACTCTTGATGTTGACATGAATGCTTTGTGGGGGTGAGTGTTGGCAACTTGCTTGTCGGCTTAACATGCACTACAAAGCTTATCCTTTTCAAACACAACATCCTTGATGCCTCTAACCATTTCCTTCTTCAATAGCTTCTTGAGAGTAGACATTCCAACATGAGCTAGCCTTCTATGCCACAACCAACCAAGAGATGACTTAGTGAATAAGCATGTTTGGAGGTTGGCATCATTTGATGAGAAATCCACAAGGTAGAGGTTATTGTGCCAAAAGCCTTTGAATATGACTTGACTATCATCAATATTTGACACAATGATTTCATTAGCAATGAATAAGCATTGGAAACCAAGATCACACAATTGGCCAACCAAGAGTAAGTTTAAGCTTAGTGATGCAACTAACAAGACATTTGATATTGAGTTGTCATTTGAGATTGCCACTTTCCAAGTCCTTTGACCTTTCCCTTTGAGTTGTCCCCAAATGTAATCTTGTCTTGATTGTTGACATCTTCTTCTATTGAGGTGAACATCCGGGGGTCACCGGTCATGTGTTGAGTGCATCCACTATCAATCACCCAATGACTTCCACCGGTCTTGTAGTTCACCTACACACACAAGAGATCAAGCTTGTTGTTTAGGCACCCATTGAGTACAAGGGCCCATTGCTTTCTCTACTAGTGTCTTAGCCACCCAAAGTGTCTTTGGTCTATTCTTGTTGGGTGGTCCTAAGAACACAACAAGTGTCCTTCCCTTGACATCCTTGTTGATGACATAGTGAGCATTGTATGCAAAATGCCTAGTGTGCTTGGACAAGGGTTGTGGAGGTGGAGTCACACAATCATGAGCAAAGTTTCCTTGCTTTCCACACTCAAAGCATGTCTTCATCTTTGGCTTTGGCTTTGGCTTTGCTTGATAGAAGTACTTGGCTTGTTGTTGATATTGAGCTTTGGCTTTAGATTTGGCCTTCTTCACTTGAGCGGACTTGTAACCAAGACCGGCTTTGTCATTCTTCATGACGGTGTTCATGAGGAGCTCACTTTGAAGATTGTGGTCCTTTGTGAACTTCTCCATTCCAATGGCTAGATGGTTCTTATCATTCTTTAGCCTCTTGTTCTCTTCTCTAAGCATATCAACTTCAAGTGCCACATCATAGTCTTCATCTTGTGACTCAATCACAATTGACTTGGTTGTCTTGAGCTTGATAAGATCTTGCTTGAGCTTTTCATTCTCATTCTTGATCTTGACATAGTCATCATAGTGATCCGCCACAACCACTTGCTTGCCTTTGCACTTAGGCTCTTGCTCAATTGGCTCAACAATCAAATCATCACAAGATGTGCCAATGTCAATCTTTACAATGGGGTTAGCATCAATAGTCAAAGCATCTTCAAAACATTCATTAGCTATAAGGAGAGTATCATAGTTCATTTTTACTTCGGTGTACTCTTCCCTAAGCTCTTGTGATGTCCTCTCTAGCTTATCATGTTTCTCTTTTAGCTCTTTGAGAGAGGATTTGAGATCCCTAGCATGTGAGGATAAGGATTTGTTTTCACTAATTAGCTCATCACTAGCATTGGATGTTATTTCAAGTTTATCTTGCAAGTCATCATTTTCTTTTTCAAGCTCTTCATTTTTAGCTTGCTCCTTATTCACAATTTTAGTATACTTAGTGAGCAATTTTATGAGTTCATCATAAGAAAGAGCTTGGTATTCCTTTTTTACTTTCATTACCACTCTCATCACTATCCTCTACTTTGGATTGTACCTTCCGGTCACCCTTAGCCATAAGGCATAGGTGTGTAGAGGATGTAGTGAAGGAAGACGGTGGTGGTGGAGGAGGCAATGAAGTTCCAATGACTAGTGCGGCCACCTTCTCATCATCACTATCATCGTCGGATGAATCACTTGAATCTTCAATGTCGGTTAACCAATCACCAACTATGTATGCCTTGCCATCTTTCTTCTTTTGGTGTTGGAACCTCTTCTTCTTGAAGCCATCTCTCTTCTTGTGTGGCTTCTCATCTTTCTTCTCATCGTCACTTGACTCATCTTTTTGCTCTTTGCCATTCTTGTACTTCTTCTTGTACTTGTCCTTCTTGGGCTTGGTGCATTGGTGAGCTAGATGGCCAAGATCACCACAATTGAAGCAATCCATTTCCGACAATGGCCTCCTCTTGTTGCTTGTGAAGAACTTCTTTCTTGAATCAAACTTGACACCGCTCTTGTTTAGCTTCTTTAGCATCTTGGTGGTCTTCTTCACCATTAGAGCGATGTTTGAGTCATCATCATCTTCACTTGAGGTATCATACACCACCTTTGACTTGCCCGTGTCATGGCTAGCTTTGAAGGCCAAGTCTTTCTTCTTGGTGGATGATGAAGCTTCATCTTCTTTGTGGAAGTGTATGTACATCTCATGTGCATTGATATTTCCCAAGACTTGAGTTGGCGTATATTTGGAAAGATCACCTTGATGCAACATGGTCACAATGTTGGCATACTTGGCAATTGGAAGCACACAAAGAATCTTCCTCACAACATCGGCTTCATCCATTTGATTTAGCCCAAGAGCATTCAATTCTTCTACAAGAACATTTAGGCGTGAGTACATTTCATTAGCATTCTCATGAGCAAGCATGGTAAAAGCATTCATCTTATTCATGACTAAGTGATATCGCTCTTCCCGCTCGCTCTTTGTGCCCCCATGAAGAGCACAAATGTTCTTCCACAACTCATGTGCGTTCTTTGAGGTTAGCACATGGTTGAACACATCCTTGCCAATGCCCCTAAAGAGGGTGTTGCGGGCTTTGGCATTCCACTTCTCATAGTGGACTTCGTCACCGAATGGTTCTCCATCATAGGCCGGAAAACCATCGGTGGCGGCTTTGAGCACACCAACATCTAAGGCTTCGAGGTAAGCCTCCATACGCACTTTCCAATATGGAAAGTCATCTCCATCAAACATGGGCGGCGGTCCATCCCCATGGGACATCTTGCTCTAGGCGGTGAAGCCTAATTTAGAGCAACACGGCTTTGATACCAATTGAACGGATCAAGATGCCCAAGAGGGGGGGGTGAATTGGGCTCTTTTAAATTTCTAAGCAATAATTAAAACCTATCAAGAGTCAATTAACCCCCTAGTGCTTTCCCAAGTGTGTCCTAGCTAAACAAGCAAGACAAGGCAATGAAAGCGGTAAAGCCATATGCAATTCTACTCAGCAACAAAAATAAATGCGGAAAGTAGTGCTTAAGAGTAAATGCAATAAGTAAGGAGTAGAGGCAAAGGAAAATTGACACGACGACATTTTGGGGAGGTATCGAGGAGTTGACACTCCCCCCCCTATCCTCGTTGGAGCACCCCGCGCAAGGGTATCGCTCCCCTTAGTCCGCGCAAGGACTAAGGCTCTCTCTATGGGCTGATTCTTGGGCCACTCCGGCTCGGTGAATCGCCCACAACCGATCACAATCGAACTTGGGGCATCCACAAGGAACACCACCGGATGATCACCAAGCAAACCTCCGCAAAACCGCTAGGTGATGTCGATCACCAAGAGTAACAAGCACTAACTCTCACTTGACCAAGGCTAGTCTAGTGATTGAATGGATGCACACTTGCTAACTCAGCAACTAGTGAGAACAACACATGGAATGGAAATTCACACTCACACTAGGGCTCTTGCACTTTTTGCACTCTCACAAGCAAACTCAGCAATTGGAATGGGGAAGAGAGATGCCATGGGGCTGATGGGAAAGTATAAATACCACCCAGCAAGCCCCTACCGTTGAGGCAAAACCAACCTCTCTAGTCCACTCCCGGGCAAAGGGTGAGAGAGGGATTTTGTACCCTCAGGGATGCGTCCGGACCCTCTCACTTCAGTGTTCTCAGCACTGAAACCCTGGGAGTCCGGGCGCACTTTCTAGTCCCCAAAACGCAAGCAATCGGACAGCGTCCGGATCTATTCTACTCTCTCTGGAACTCTCGTGTTGGGTCCGGACGCAGCCAAGGTCTGGACTCAACACAACCGGACAGCGTCCGGATCAACTGCACTCTCTGGAACTCTCTGTGTAGGGTCCCGGACGCAACCTGCTGTCCGGACCCCCGCACTGTTCACTGCGTCCGATCGCCTGCAACATGCAGAGCTAACCCTAGGGTCCGGAAAGCACAACCCAATGGTCCGGGACCCAGAGATACACTTTGTCCGGACCTTCTTTTCCAGGGCAAAATCAACACACTTCCTTCATGGAAGTTTCTCCCACTTTGTCCAAGACTACTTCTAAAGCTTCCTAGTGCTAGTTTGACAAGTGTGCACCACACCTAACCACTAACCCCTCCTAGGGCAAGCTACTAGATAGAACCCCTCTTAATAGTACGATCAAAGGAAAAAGTAAAGGTGCAAACTACTCAGGGGCTCCAACTCCAAAGACATTAGACCTAGTC
>CM039133.1:48915154-49061562 GCA_022036555.1 Microstegium vimineum
GGAACGCGGCGACCGCAGCGAGCGCGGCCGCCGCGGTCACCGACAGGAGCCCGGCCTTCGCGGCGCCTCCCGGCGCGAACTGCCATAGCAGCGTGAAGCAGAGCGCGATGAGAGAGAACGCCCCGATGAATGCCAGCGTCGGCCACGCTGATCTCCTTTGCTTGCAGGGGTCCGGGTCGCCCACGTAGCGGCGGTACACGACGGCGTTCGCCACCATGTAGAAGACGAATAGCGTGCCGATTGAGACGAGGTTTAGCAGCACGTCTAGCTCCGTGAACAGCGCCAGCGCCGCTGTCAGTAGACCTGCATGGACATACTAGTAGTCAACCCTCATGTGATGCGTTGACTTGTTTCCAGAAACCCGTGTCCTGTTCGCCTCTCGTCACGGGCGGGAGACCCGCCGCTGTCGGCTGTCGGTTGTCGGCTCTGCTGACGAGAAACCCGAGGCGCTGACTGACAGGGCGCCAACGGTTTTCGAGTTGGTCGGAATCGGAGCAGGTGACGATCACGAAGGGCAGGCAGGGAAGTACTGTACGCACCGAGGAAGGCGGAGGCGTTGACGGGGGTGGCGGTGCGGGGGTCAACACGGGCGAGCCAGGCGGGGACGACGGCAGAGCGGGCGATGACGCACAGGTACCGTGCCTGTCCCAGCATGGCAACCATCAGCGACGTGAGGATGCCGAGGCTAGCGCCGGCGCCGATGACGTTGGACACCCAAGCCATCCCGTCCTTCCCCTTGAACGCCCCCGAGAACGGCGCCTCCGGGTCGATCTGCACGACACATCCGAACCAGGTGAGAAAACAAAAAAAAAATACTCCACGTGAGGGATGGCAGGCAGGCAAGCACAGTGACGTAAGCAACGTACGGCGTCGTACGGGAGGAGCATGGACATGGAAGCAGCCATGAGACAGTAAAGCCCGGTGACGAGGACGACGGATCCTGAGACGCCGGCAGGGATGTCGCGGCGAGGCCGTTCCACCTCCTCGGCCATGGTGGACACGGCGTCGTAGCCGATGTAGCTCAGGTACACCGCGGCCGCGCCGTCGAACACGCCCGCCGCGCCGCGCGGGAAGAAGCCGCCCGGGTTGTGCGCCGGGTCGGCGGCGCGGCTCGTGTTCCGCGCGTCGCCGTAAGCGAACCCCATCGCGATGATGAAGAGGATGAACAACACGTGTACGCACGTCAGCACCAGGTTCACCACCGAGCTCTCCTTCGTGCTGCTTGCATCCCACCGCCCACCGCCCCCATATATGGAATGGAGAAGAGAATCGTTTCGTCGTCAGCACACCAAACTAGACAGTATGTGCCAAATTTTGGATTTTATATTGACAATAAATAAAGATGCTTACGCGCGGGGGAGAAAAAAAAAGCTTGCTTTGCAATACCACTACAGTTTTTTTTTTAATTTTTTTTTTTTAAAAAAAACTTTGCATCCTGAGGATGATGGGCAAGATTCTTTCCCTTATGATCTTTAAGAGAATATTTAAATTTTCCAGAACAGGGAGAATCGGAGATGTGAATCGGTTCCACTTGCTCTGAACAAGATCACAACTGGTGACAGATCAGAGCAGAGGAAGCCATCGATGAAACTAGCAACAAGACCACCAGATGCACCTAGTACACCGGTCAGGTGATGAGAATTTGGAAGAAAAAGGTGATTTTTATATTGTATAAAAATGAAAATTGGATCAAACTGTGGAGGATGGACACTACGGAGTAGTACTGTATACTACTAAAATAGGAGTATTTGAACTAAAGTTTGGACTCTCTGCAGGAAAGGACTCTGATATGGCCAAAAAGTTCTGTGACAGACTGCGAACCAAGAGAAAAGACAACTAGAATTGACACTTGTACGCAAAACCTCTCTCCAAAAGACAAAACAACGTTTTCTATACCAAATTATTTTTTGAGAAAAAAAATACAAATTTAAATGAAAAATGACACAGTCGTTGACCTCTGACTACACAGGTACAGTAGTCAATATACGAACCTGTAACAGATGCAGACGGAGAGCAGGAGGATGACGCCGACGGCGACGAGGTCCACCTGGTTGAACCCCTCGGGGAGGCCCGGCACGGGGATCCGCCACTTGCTGGGCGCGTCCACGCCGACCGCCGTGCCGAGGTACGCCGTGAAGCTGCGCGCCACGGCGGCGTTGGAGAAGACGTACTCCATGATCAGGTTCGCGCCCGTCAGGAACGCCGCGAACTCCCCTGCAAGCGCAGGCTTATGGTCATGGACTCAACAACTGAACTGAAGAACATGCATGATGCACGCACGCTTATACTACTGTAGAATTAGCCGCAGTCGCTGTCCATTGTTGCTACTTTCATGGTGGTTTGTGGAAAACGAGTGGCATATATGGATGCATCTAGCTCTTTCTTCTTGGAAGAAAGTCCAGGTCCCATGAAGAGGGACCAAAAGGGCGATTGCTGAAAGGGACTTCCAGCTAGCATTATTTGGATATGGATGTTTGTGTGAGGGAGTCACTCATAAAAATTGTTGAGTCGCAATCTAGCCTTTTCCTCTGCTGTTCATACAATCATGCCGGTGTTTCTGAAATCCCAAGGGGGGAAATTTGAGGTCTGAACAAAGTTGGGCTTCTTTATTAGATTCTATAAATGTGCAGAAACTCTGGAAAGAAAGAACCAAAAACACAAGAAAACAACCAAAAACAGCGTCATCAAAACAACCAAGTGTCAACAACCAATTACTCCATCCATCGCAAAATAAAGTTATTTTATAGCTATGTACTATATCTAGACGAGCCTTTGGCCTTTGTGTAGGTGCATAGCTAGAAATGCATTTATTCTAGTATGGAGGTACTTCTATACAGTATCATAGATAGAAAATTACTCTACTTTTTTTTCTTAAAAATAGAAAGAGATATCCAAAGAATCAACAGGGACAGCTCAAGGATACTTTAAGGTGGCTTCAGGCATACACATGAGACATGAGTACTTGTACTATATATACAGGAGGATCAGATTTTATTTGGGCAACTTGACGAGCTGAAAGCAAAGAACACGTATGCGGTTGGCTGAGATGACCATCAAATATTTAATGAGAAACAAGCCATCCTTCTCAACTAACGTACGATCAGTCCAGGATATGTCGTCAGTCTCGGTCCCCAATGCCGTAAATCGCACGAACAGGATCGAACCGAGACGAAATCGAGCGACTATTTATATATAAAAAAGAAACACTCCCAGTCCCAGCTGATCGAGATCGATCGATCGATCGAGAGATGCCAAAGCCCAGCCAAGGTTTTAAATTCCGGCGAGTACATCGCCGACCGAAAGCCGCCATCTTTGGCTCCGGCGGCGGCGGTGGTAGTGTTCATGCTGACTCACTCACCGAAGGTGACGCGGAGGTAGCTGAAGGCGCCACCAGCGACGGGCATGTCGACGGCGAACTCGGTGTAACAGAAGGCGGAGAGGAGCGCGCAGAGCCCGGCAATGGCGTAGGACACGACGACGCCGGGGCCCGCGTAGAGCCGGGCGGCGCGGCCCGTGGTCACGAACACCCCGGCGCCGACCATGCCGCCGAGCCCGAGCCCCACGAGGTCCCACCACCGCAGCGCGCGCGCCATCCGCGGGCCTGACCGCGCCCGCACGCGGCTCATCTCCTCCTGCGGCGCCGTCGCGGCGCACGCCCGCCGCGCCAGGCGACGCGGCGTCTGCGCCAGCGCAAGCCCGTACGCGCGCAGGCCCGAGAACGACGACGACCCTCCGCCGCCGCTGTCGTTGTCCGTGCTCTCCGCTACCAGCGCTGCCTTGTCCATGGCGGCGGCTCCTCGCTGGAGTTTCTCCGGGATTCGGGGGAGCCGGAGGGACGGTCTGGATCACGAGACGGGACACGGGGGGGCGAGGAGAGTGGGGAGAGGAGGCGGAGGCTGCGGTATTTAAAGAACCGGCGGCGCAGCGATTTGCGTGCCAGTGCCAGTAGTACTGTATTTTCTCGTGCGGCGGGCTAGCTGGAAAGGGCATCTCGTCGGATAAATAAAACGACGAGATTTTGTTTTTTGGATGTAGTTCTATTTTTTTTTTCTGGATATTCAATATCCAGCCTCTACATCTAGGATGTACACAGTCAACAAATACAAAAGGAGATATAAAAACAAAAGAGAGAAAAGTCATAGTTTTATACATAGACCAAGACAATTACAACAAAACGATAAATGTTTCTACCCTCTATTTGATCGACGAGAGGGCGTCCTTGGCTTGCTCTTGACGTCGCAGCTGAGTCTCAAATGTCGCAGTGCAGGCTTATGGTTAGGAGCGGTGTGTGCTTGTGTTGATGCCTTCAAGAAGATAAATGACGTCTGCATACGCAATCATCGACGAAAGGAAGATGGAACTTCAGCGACGTGGGGAAAATGACGTTGATTGCGTCATCGCCGCCGGCCCAGCACCGTCAGGCAGGGTTTTCACCCATATTCCAATATCCTGCAAGGCACATCTAAGCCGAACATACATACGAAGATGCCTGAGATGATCGGCAGGGTCTTCACCAGATACAATGAGGCAGCAGAAAAACAGGGGGCAACGATGTCCTTTGATGTTGACGTCGGAGCCGATTTACGGGCCGCCTGGGAGCGGCGTGATCTGTGGGAGGGCGGGTTGGACGGCTTGTCGAGATAGTCGGTGCCAACACTGTCATCCCCATCCGGTGCCTGGGGGTCCAGATCGACCCCCAATCCGAGGCAAACGCCCGCCTGAGTCCGCATCGTTGGAGCACCACCCGCACCGAGAAGGGGCAGCACGGGGCAGCAGCCGGCGGATCCAGGCCTGAGATACCCAGATCGGCCCGCCGCCGCCAGACCCCTTCACCAGTGTAGGTACGCCGGCCGCCGTCCGCGTCGCCTAGCCCACCGGGGCGCGTGCCAGATCGGCCGCCACCCGAGCAGGTCGCCACCTCGCAGCACCGCCGGGAGAATCGCAGATCCGGTGGATGAGGAACGGATCGGTCACGCCTCCTCCCGGTGGCCGCCGGCCCCGCCGCCGTCCTAGACCTTCCGCCGGTCGATCGGACGCGGAAGGGCCAGGTCCTGGCGCGGAGGGAACGGATCCAGTCGAGGAGGGGCCGGATCGGCCGCTCCTCTACCCAGGGACCACCGGTACCGGAGAAGAAGGGGGATGGAGGAGGCACGGAGGTGCACGGGAGGCCTAGGAAGGCGCGGGCGGGGAACCTTCTTGGGGCCCGCCGCCGCCGCCGTGCGCAGGGAGGCGGCGACGGTGGCCGAAGAGGACGCGCTGAGGGCGGCTCCGGGCAGGCGGCGGCGGCGGCGGGTGCCCCCGAGTCGCCCGTCACTGTATTTGGTATTCTATAGAATTTAAAATAAATTAAATCTCAATCCACCTCAATACATTTTTTATCGCACATGTTGTTCATGCTTCCAACCAAACAAGTTGAACATGTACATTTCTCATTGCAAAATTAAAGCTGTGCGAGAATCTTATCACTTACCAAATGTAAGCTCTAAAGTACTCGCATCATCTGCAAAATAAAACAACGATAGAATTTGTGCAAGTTAAATTATTTTAACTTTAACCGATAGTAAATATTTACTATTAATGTCGCACTTCCCATCAAAACCCTCTCGTTTGACCAAGTAGCCCTAGTGAGGCCCAATGCAATACCCTAGCCAGCCTAGGGCCCACCTACATGAGGCCAAAGGGAGGCCAAAAACGCGACCAAGAGGCGCCCCTTGAAAGGCGAGCATCCAAACATGCATCCTAAATGCCAATCTAGGTACGTAGTATTAACTATTATGCGGTGGAGATTTTATCAACTAGTTAATTAGAGCATCTTCAAGAGCTTGCTATCTCAACTTGACATCCATTTATTATTGGCAAAACAAAAAAAATTAGTCTCCAATAGTTTGACAAAACAACTTGACATTGATAGCAACTTGACATATCTCCCCTCCTCACTTGGCAAATATACCATCCTGAGGCAACTTGACATCTTCTCTTCTCCCGCTGCCGCCTCTTCTTCGGGAAAAAAGTCTTGTGTGCCTTCTTTTTTTCATTTTGTTAAGTCCAAAATAGAAAACTATTGGAGAGAGACTGTTTTTTTTACTTTGTATATTGTTTTGGGAGTTGACAAAACACGAGATTTGCTAATTAGTGAAATATAGATAACTCTTGGAGATGCCACGTTGTTAGAGGAGTATATGCCAATAGCTAATATATAGTTCCATTCACTTAGTCAACCATCTATTAACAAGTGGACCCAAATAGTTCCTATTAATAATTAATAGATAGCTAACCTACTAGTCTACTCCCTCTCATTCCAAATTTTATAATGTTTTGAACTTTTTTAGCTACGCACTTAGATATATACTATATCTAGTACTAACTCCACTCTAAATTATAGTTTGTTTGACTTTTCTAATCCTAAGTTTGACCATTCATTTTATTCAAAAATTTATAAAAAAATATTACTTTTTATTACTTTAATAATAAAAGTTCTTCAAATATGACTTAAATTTTATTATATATATATATATATATATATATATATATATATATATATAAGACGTGTGATCAAACTTAGGATTAAAAAGCTAAATTAATTATAATTTACAATGAAGGGAGTGCATATTAAAAATAATGAATTTTGGGACTTCAAAACGAACATGTATATATACAGACATACAGTACGTAGGGCAGATCGAGTTCACTGCCTTTTCTGGCATTGGCTGGTCAAATTGCAAGGACGAATCATCCGACACAAATTCTACGAGTTGGATTCAAATCAAGAGAAAAGAAAGTAGTACGGAAATAGAGAAATGTATATCATCAGCCCCATGATGATTGGATGAAGAAAAGGGGCAAGTTGAGTCCTAGTATTGTTAACCGTCTCCACTAGAATTATTCATATGTGACCCCCGGGTCATTTTCATTCATCCATCCATCGATCCCGACTCGTACGCTCTCTCCTTTTCACAGTTTTGGACACTTCTTTTCGTTCGAATATATAAGATTGGTTCTTTGGTGAAGAACCCATGTGCAACAGGTTTTAATATACTCTTGTCAACAAGTTGCAGCATATGCATATTAGTATATAAGTAGGCCAAAAGACCTTAGGAATGTACTATAAACAAATTTCGAGCCAATGGGGGTGATCATCTGAACTCTACGAAGCTTTCAATCATCGTTTCCAGTATAGCCTCATTTTACTAGAAAAAGGAAATCCGTTTTTTCGATATTCGCAGCGCACACAAACAATTGTATACTACATGCCAAGAAAAAAGCAAGAAAGAAATCATTTGGGAATGTTATCAAGCATCCCTTTCGGTATAGAATCTAGGGATATGTATGTATCGATATATATCGTATCTACTACATGATACACGTGTGATTTCAATGTTTTTTTTGCGACGAAAGAAGAATTATATTATATAATAGCCGGATACATTAACATATTACAAACACTCTGGATTACACTAGATATATCCAGAAACTGATTTTCGTCTAAAATATACACACGCCGTGAAAAGCTCCAAATCTTAAAACCAAACATTTTTGACACTTCGTATAGATGACCGCACAGGCAAATACTCGGCACCAGCAATAGCGGCAAGCCTGAAAACAGATGCCCAACGGACGGCCAACATTCCTATAGGTGGAATTGATGATCTTTTTCTTCTTGCTGGTGTCTTCCTTCTTCTTCTTTCTGCCACCGAAGAATGAGAAAGACTGATCTGAAGGATATTCTCCCTAGTCTTTCATTGTGGCCAGATCTAACCACAACAAAACGAAGAAAAAGACCGGAGAAAATTATTCCATGACGGCGACATCATCTCTGCCTTGATGCTGCCGTCCGGAAACAAAGATCTCCATGTCGTCATGTCGATGAAGATGGTGACGCCGAAGTTGTCGCCCTCGTCTTCAACGAAGCCGCCATGGAGAAAACGATTCCACCCTTCTCCTTCACCGTTGCCGGAGAAGAGGAGGAGGAAATAAAACTCCAATACCAAGAACTTTGGCATGGAGAAGCCCTAACCCTAAGGACTTTATCTACTGGAGAAACTTATTAAAAACAATGGATCACCGCTCCCTTCAGCCCCCGGCGAGATGCCGTAGGGGAAGGGAGGGGGACCAGCGGCGACGACGAAGGGCGGCGAGCGAGTGGCGGCGTGCGGCCTCACGGCTTTTCTATGTTATTCAATGATGTGTTTCCTATTTACTTAGACTAAAGGCTCATTTCGTGGGATTTGGGGGTTTGCACTCCAGCTCTATCGCGGCAATAATACAGGTATGTTGTCAAGGGGTTCACGACGCAATGACAAAGGCCATTGGTTGGGGGGGGGGCTCCCACCCAGGGTTTAAATCCTGGGTGCGACATTTTATTCTGGATTTATTCCAGGATTTTCCGGCGCTACTCATTAAGTGGTAGGCGACGTTCCCGTCGACAGCGAGGCGCCTATGGTGACTTCGTGAACTTCAAGATTTGCCGGCTCAGTCCTTCGAAGGTGCTCATAGGGGTAGGGTTTGCGTGCGTGTGTTCGTAGAGGCGAGTGTGCATGCGTGTTGTCTGCGTTGTACTGTGTACTCTCAAAAAAATAATAATAATACAGGTATGTTTGGATCACTTCTTAACTTTGAACTTTAAAAACTTTAGAGCACTTTAGCGGAGTATTTAGATCTAAACACTTTAGTTGAGTATTTAGATCTAAAGCTTTAATGTGAGGCATGTTAAAGTTTATAGTTAACTTTAAACTACATGCTTAAATACATTAGTTCTAAAGTTCAGAGAAGAGGATCTGAACACAAGCTCTATGGAACGAAATAATTAGAGCTAGTGAAGGCACAATTTGTGGACTCTATTAGCTCTTTCTCTTTTTAGTTTTTTTTTCTCTTGGGTCTGCAAAATGACTCCTTTCTATATGAAGTGAACTAAAAATTTGCCATGAGTAGTTAGGCGTGGTCATCAAGTCGTTTTGATCAAGATCTAAGTCAAATACTGAGAATATAAATCATTAATATCTTTTAAGTTGTTGAGTTTGAACATGCAAAGACCATATGGATAGAATCATACAATTGTCTTGAAAAGTACTGAGCAAGACTAATGTAACAATTTTTTAACCTCTGACGAACCAATACACTCTTAAATTTTGCTTTCCAACTATTTTTTATAAAAACAAGAAGCGGAAGTTATGCTTTGATACAGTGTTAGAATTAAATTACGAGTACAATGGAGTACAAAATTTAAGAGTGTATTGGTTCGTCAGAGGTTAAAAAATTGTTACATTAGTCTTGCTCTTATTAGCATGCAAGCAGATGCAGGAGTTGACATGGCCGTAGTAGCAGGTACTAGCAGCGGCGCCGGGCGTACGAGTGCGCTGCGGCCACCACCTATCACCAGCTCCCACGCACACGCATGCAATTCATCGCTGCGCGCGGTTGATTGGTGTGGCGCGCCGCCCAGCCCAGTGTCCGCCTCGAACTCCTCTACCCCGTGCGCCACCGCCCACTGCCGCCGCGGCGGCGGCGTGGACCAGTGCTGTGCGTGCGGGCGTGGCCCACTCCGACCAGATAGCGGGTCCCGAGGCGGCGGCGACGCGCAGCGTGTCCGTCCGGCACCGTGTCCCCGTCGCCGCAATGCATGGCGGTTCTGTGCCTTCGTGGCCTTGTTTACTCCCAGTACGTGCCAGTACGGCCGTTCGCCGCGGATACCACTGTGCCGGCCACCGCGAGCAGATCACGAGAAAAGGTTCGCACACGTACTGTACAGGCGTAGTAGCGTGCTTCGCTTTGTTTGGGGCTTTGGGCCTTATTTAGTTTGGCCGCTCAGAGCAAGTACAATGATCAGCTGCAAGCCGGCTGAATCTCTGCTGGCAGAGAGAGAGAGTGCAGAACAGGCGTCAAGGGAAACGCCGGCCTGAAGCGAGCGAAAGCAGCAGCGCTATACTCTCATTGGCTATTGTGCTGTAGTGCTCACTCCTCATTAGTTGCATGTCATACTAAAAAGCTGCTCCTACTGCTGTCATGCCAGGCTGGAGTTTTATTTCGCCCGCTTACCGGCTGGATCATTATACTTGCTCTCATTGACGTGACGAAGACACATGCCGACATTGAAGTGCTCAAGCAAAGCCTAAGACAATGTACTAGTAATAAAAAACAATAGTACAGTACCAAATGTAGAGCTAGCTTCCGCGCTAACCAAAAGGTTAGGGATGGAAGTGACATGAATAATTCTCGATATCTGTCCATTCCAAAAGAGTTTAAACCCTAAATGGATTTAATTAATCCGTATAAGAATCAATAGATTTAACATCCGTATCATATCTGAATCTGAATCCTCAAAGTTAGATTTTTAAGATGTCAATATCTGGCGCATCCAACTCCAAATCCCGAAAATAAAAAAGACTACTCATATTCGTTGTTCGTAATAATATCCGTTCGTATCTTGTTTGGTTTCTTCATCCCTACTAATATCATGAATGTCTATTCAATTTCATGACACTTTGACCGCCATCCTCCTCAATTTTACATAAGAACTTTTAAAATGGCATACTCCTAGTTCTTAAAGAAACAAGATGATGCTATGAATTGAAATCAACAAATACAATATATACACACCGCCATTCATTTCTTGAGCCCTCGCTTGACAAATTTATTATGCAGTTTCTTATGCCTTCAAAGTGCTTTAGAACAATTTTTTTAATCTTCAACCGATGTAAAATAGCAGAGAATGTTCTTTCAACTCTAGCTATTGCCACTGGCAAAATTAATGCAAGTTTAGTGAGACCATTAATACACCAAAGGGAAATGTGTATGTATATAAGTTTCAACCATCGTCTCAACAAGGTTCCCAAGATCAATACAAGTTGAGAAATCATTAGCATTTCTAACTTCATCAATGAATAGGCGAAGTTTATCAAAATTCCTCAATAAATCAGTCATGATTGGAGAAGTCATCGGCATAAATCTTAGCAAGATCAACTAACTTATCTACCTCAAAGTTGGCAAAAGAATTCTTCGAATCAAGACATGCAACACATTAGAGTTGTATTTTAGGAATGAAATCGATTATTTAACTAATAAAAAATCCGACCGAACACAATATTAAAAATCCCTATGGTCTACATGTTTCTAAAATTTTGGTCCATGCTCGACAGCCTCAAGCCCAAATCTGCTCCCATATGAAACCACTATAGAAATTATATGTTGTTTCTACATTCCAATGCACTATATGCATTCATCTATAGCCAAGCTATTCACTTATCACCGAATTTTCTACCTCCTATCATTTCATCATATTTCTATCTATTCGCCACCTATCACAAAGTCAACACTCTCAATGTAGAAACTAGCATGGTTTCAGTCTATGTTATTTACCTTGTAATGTAGACATTTTGCTGATCTAAAAAGTAATCTATCAAGGAGAGAGTAAAATTAAAAAAATGGTTTCTAAACAAGAAACTATGTCTCAGCGCGAATGGATGATAGAAGAAACTAAGTTGCAACGGGGAGGGCTACTTGGTTTCTATAGTAGTTACTTTCTCCATCCCTAAATAATTATCGTCGTTGATGTGCTCTCTCCATCCCTAAATAATCATCATCGTTGATGTGCGTGCCGCAAGTTTGACTCAATTTATAAAAAAACACATACAACATTTGTATCTCTAAATAAATTTGTTAAAAAACTAGATTCAAAGATATTTCTAATGATACTAATTATGTATCATAAATATCAATATTTTTAATATATATAGTCAAATTTGTTTATCAGGAAGCGAAAATGATAGACATTCAGGGAAAGAGGGGTAGATAAGAAGAGTGTACTAGATGGAGGGTAAGAAAAGGCTCCACACAAACAAAAACATGCATTGTGATTTGTGAAGTGCTTCCCGCAGGTAATTTCTTAGGCTATCAAAACTATCTAGTAGTTTCTACATTAAAAGTGTTCTAAGAACAATCTCAAACAAAGGCATTATCAAAGTAGTTTCTACTTTCTATGGTGTGCCATGTCATGTAGTCCCTTACTTTCTATGATAGCAATCCCAATGCTAGGAACCACAGAAAGTTCTTATTACAGTTAATTTATATACCGGATATAAAAAACTATGTTTCTAATAGATAGTTTCTATAGAATGAATTTTTTATCTAATCACATGTCTTCTCTCTCCATCATCCACCTACCATACCTCTTCATATCTTGTTCCTTATGTAGACATAGTTTTTTTATAAAAAAAACCATCTCATCTCTCTTCTTTAATTACAGTGTCACATCATCTTTTTGCTTAGTTGATACCCTTATTAATGAAGATAGAAACCATATATTATAGTGGTTGAGAGTGCTCTGGCGACATGCATGTCATATAGTAGTCAGCAGCTAAGAAACTTTTAACTAACAATCTACAATGCCTAATTGTGGTATACAGAATGAACTCCGCTAATCATGTTTCTCCTATATCTCTCTCTCTCTCTCTTGTACTGTGGTATGCATCCCAACATATTTCATTTAGTTTTCTAGACTTCGGTTGTTGTGCAGGATCTAATTCATTGCACGAATTTTTTTCTCCCCCTCTCTCTCCTCTTCTAGTTTTAATGCTCTCCCGAATTCAGCAAATTGTCCTGCATGGCTACATTGCGTAACACCACATTAAACGGCATAAAAACTCTACTCGTCATAGCAGTGGGGCAAATACCTAATTTTGTTCTCTTTCTTGGCCTTGAGTCCTTGACCATGCTGGGTGCGTAGCTAGCTAGCTGCGCCGTGAACGTTTTCATGATTCATGTATGCATGGGTGGGGATTGGGGAAGCAGCAGGGAGAGACGGCTATTACCACGTAGTACAGCCACATTCCTATCGAACTTATATATTTTTATTAACCTTTTTTCTGAAATAATTTTAAAATTAGAACAGTTGCTTTTTTATTTTTGAATCTAATCCATTTGGCGTCTTTGACGCGATCAACACATATATAGGGCGACGATTTCTAGCAAAAAATCCTTTCCACGCCACTCCTATTAGCGCGTGGCGCAGCAGCACTATAGCTCCACCAACCAAATTGACGAGGCAAAGTGCAACCTTAGAAAAATTATATTTTTTTATATGGACTCCGATGAATATGATTTTTATCAAAAAAAAATAGCCCTCGACAACACTACTAGAATCAACCAAACCCTAGGGAAATGCTAAGAAAACGGTAGGGAAACAGTTTCCCTTGGAGATTTAGTAGGAAAAGGTCTATAGGGAACATTTCGACGAAAAAGTCATCTTGCCCTACGGTTTTTTGTGAAAACCCTAAGTTTCCCTAGAAATTTTACTTCCTGGGGAAATCAGTTACATGACATGCATATCCACGTGGAAAGCTTCTTTCCCTACGGTTTGACATCCCAGGGAAAGAAATGTGCCAATATTTTATTTTTATACCTCACTTCTACATTCTTCATTTATTTAGGCTTTTGCTACGGTACTCCGGAATGAATGTGGATTGTCCATTTATTCTGATCCAACGGTCACGATCATCTATTACCTCCTAGGAGGTAATAGTATTTATTGAATTTTTATTTTATAAAAATAGGGTAAATAAGGAAGTTTTGTAATATTTAAAATATTTTTTAAGATTTGGTTGTTAAGATGCATGCGGTATACGAGCCAATAGAAAAAAAAGGAAAAAAAACCCACGCATGCAGATATGAGGGAGAGAAAAAAAGGAAAAAAAACCCCCACAAATGCATCGAGGGAGAGAAAAAAAAGGAAAAAAAAAACCCATGCATCGTATGCATATAAGAGCCTAGAGAAAAAAGGAGAGAAAAAAGGAAAAAAACTCACGCAACTCACGCATGCAGATAGTAACGGGGTTTCCTCCGTCATTACCGGCGCATGGTGTTTTATTTTTTAATTTTTTATTTATTAATTTATTTAGTAAATTATTAAGTTTAGAAAAATCAATGGTCCATATTTGATTTAAGATATTACCTCCTGGGAGGTAACCGGAGTACCTGAGCATTGACCATTTATTTAATTTTCATTGATAAAACAATCCATCCTGAATAATATATTTACTCCTTAAAATTGTATCACATATCGAATAAAAGCAGTCCTAACTCATAACTTATGAGTATTCCATGAAAAAACGAAAAAAAAGTAGAGACGTTTCCAAAATGAAAAGTAAAAAAAAAGCAGAGCAGCCTGGCGGCATGCACCGAGCTCATCAGCTTCCTAGCACGCGCGTGACCTCCGCCTGCCTGCCGGCGCTACAGAGGTCCGCGTCCGCTGTTCCGCCTGCCCGACGGCGCCCGAGAGCACAGCCCGCGTTCGCGGCTTGTCTCGCATGAAGTGTCCGCTGCTCGTCCCCCTCGTCGCGTAGCCGCCACTCGAGCTCGACTCGCGTGACGCCGCCGCCTCCGCCACGGCTTGGAGTTGGGCGTCGCTGCCGCTCGGCCTGCGAGATGCTTCCTCCGTGTGCCGTCGCCGTCGCTGCAGCACGCTGGAAGCCTCCTTGCTCCTCGGCCAGCACGACGCCACCACTGCAAGTCGGCCACGCGCCGCCTCCGCTGTTCGCCGGCCCATGCTGCTTCCATCGCTCCTCGACGACGGCATGCTGCCAAGAGAGAACAACGTACTATGTACTACGAGAGAGGAGAGGATGGATGGGAGAGAGAGTGGGAGAGTGTGCAGAGAAGAAGAGTCGAACTTTGCTTTAAAGTGATAGAACGAAAAATTTAACTTGGGCGGTAAAGTTTTGGCGGCCAACCAAAATTTTCAGTTCAACTCAGGTCACTCACTTTTCCTAGGATGACAAAAATTCCTAGGGATATGTATCCCACCTTAGTGCTTACCTGGCGGTTCATCCCGAGGACACCATACAATTCCTAGGGAAATTGGATTTCCCTACGATTCTGATTTGCAATTCTAGGGAAACAAACATTCGCTAGGATGCTTAAATGTTTCCTAGGGAACGAAAAAAAAACCCGTAGGGAAACTAGTCGATTGTAGTAGTGAGATTGACACGACAAGATGCCATATTGTTTTGAGTTTTTTAATTTAAGGTCATTAAGATGCTAAAAATTAAAGATGTTTTTAGCAGTATATTAATCGTGTGCAAATATTGTCATCTTCGGAAAAATCATATCTTTATTATACGATCTCGAATAGTTTGTCATAGTTTTTCTTAGACGGAGAAATGATAAAAAAAATGAGAGGCCAAAAAATGCATCTTCAATGAGAATGGTTCCAATGCAATGTGGTTTTTGCAATTCGTTTAGAATGACAACATGATGCAAATAACACAGATGATGTGTTTTGCACTAGCGTAGAGTGTTCTTTTCGTATGTGGCTAAAAGAGGTACCCAAAGTGCCAAAGACAAGAGGCCCGATCTAATGTGCATCAAATGATACGTTCAAATCGGTTAGCCTAGCTTTAGTTAGGTCAACAGTGATACATGGACTACTAGTGATCACCAAATCTTCATTATTTTACTTATCAGTATAGGTGGGACCAGATTATATTATATCATATAGTATATATTGTTGATGCCTACTTATCAAAAAAGTGACACCACATATGTGTGAGCATCTCGAAAGCTTAATTTGCGGTCGATCTACTACATATTACTATATAGCTGCAGTAGGTATCTACTTGCAAGTTTATCCAAAAGCCTTTCTATCTGTATAGACTGCATCGCTTAAGACACCCCGGCCTCCAATAATTAAGTCAGCTAACTACTTCATAGGTTTCCATATACGGAGTATTATCTAAAAGACGACCTTTGCAACAACACAACTCTGCACCACCTTACCTTTGGCCCTACATATACTTCTTTTCCCATCTACATTCATCTCTTGATGAGCCATGGAGGGGCCGAATATGTCGCCCATGCCCGTCAACACCATGCCCGCCTCCATTCGTACTGCCTCTCTGTTTCATGTTAATGTTACCATCACCACCTTGTTCGTTTAAATTTATCAGTTCAACATACAATATTTTTCTCTTATAATAAAGCAGCATCAGCTAGCTTATCAGCCAAAAATAGACCGAAGCTTTGGGCCTCTCGTAGCCGCTGCCCAGCTTGCTCTATAGAAGCACTTAGCTAGAAAAAAACAAATAGACTGACCTAGAGAGAAGATGAATAGGCACATGGGTGGACCCTACTGGCGGACCTCGTAATCCGTCAAGCCTAGCTACCGTGGAAACGAGAGTTATCTCTTTTCTCTGTTTCTTCCTTCTCAGCAAAAATTTTAAGCTCGAGTTCTACAAGGTAGCAAATGCATGCTAGTTGGAACTTGGAAGTTCCCTTATAGGGAAAAAAAAACAGGCTAGCTAGAAAAGGCATAGCCCTATTGTGACTAAATCCCTTTCTCAGACCTCCTTTGGATCTGAGGAATGAAAAAACACATAAATAAATAAAAAAAAGCATAGGAATATGATAGGAATGCAAGTGCAAAACATATGAATTTTACATCTCTAGGAATTTAGATGGGCAAAGGAAAAACATAGGAATGTTAAAAGGAATTTTAAGATAGAAAATATATTGTTTTCTTAATCAACCTACTTATTCTATTCTACTCCCTTGATTAGATGCTACCAGCTCCCATTAATCTATCGTGTGGATGATTATACCTTCAGTGCTAGTGCTACCATTAATTCTCAGTTTCTCACGAGAGAAACCACTGCTAATCTCATTATTGTGCTTTGTGCCCAAAACCAAAAGCTATATGGTCCAGTCGTCCGTTCATCGATCGACAACACTGCACCGTGTATGAGCGACGAGTCTGTTCATCGATCAATGCGTCCATGGATCAGAGAACTGACGGCTGACTGACGACAAGAAGTGCGTGCATGGGAGGCGCGCGAGCGATCCTTGTCAGCCACAGGAAACGACAAGCGAGGTGACCCAACCCAACAAGGCAACAACCGAGCCATTGGTCATTGCCATGCCTGCCAGCAGAGTACTACTAGTAGTATGCATGTTTGGACAGTACACTGACGAGTGACGAGTTGGAACCTGACCGCCGGCAGGCTGTCTGGCCGGTTGCAGTCCCAGAATGAATGAATCTGTTCCAGGTTCACAACTGATGAGAACTGAGCACTGTGTATGCATGCGTGTCTCGGCCTGGTGGGAAGCTCGATCATCGTCAGATCAGATCACAATCATATTCAGTGTGTAGCTGGGGACCAATGGAGCATGCACGAGTGATCGGTCGCATCAGCTCGTGCAAGAGCTCGATCGAGCAAGATCGTGAATTTAGCAACTCTGCGCATGTGCCAGCCTCAGTGTATGTCCAAAACGGAAATCATGATGTTGCATAGCCACCGGTCGCTGGCGTATGTAGTGCTGAGTGTATACTCCGCGTCCGCAATGGCTAGCTATTTAGTTAGCTAGATGTGACGTGACATAAAAAAAGTAGGAAAGAGAGTAATCACTAGCTACAAGCAAATAGTCTATCTATTTCACGTAGCCCAAGACTATGTGAAATGAGCATGTGGGTCTAGTACTATATATTAATCTCTTTTATTGTCTCTCACCTCCATATCAGCTGACTATGTAGTTAGTACTAGCTATTACCATTGCGGACGTCTCTCGAACTAGCAATCCCCCTTTGAGTGAGTTGAGGCTCGGCTAAGACGACAGAAACGACTCTTCCTACGTATTCCTGTCCTGAATTCGTGCACCATATATGATCATGATGTCCATTTCGTTCCCATTTCAATTGTTATCCTCGACCGAAGATCCAACAGACACCACCCAGTGATCTCGTGTATCCAACTACCGGATCAGCCACACACCCATATCTTTCAGCAACAACAACACCCAACAACGTGCCTACGACTACCGCCACGTCTAGCTTGCCCCGGCACACATCACGCACTGCCTTATATGAGCAATTGTGTCATGTTAACTTCGAGCTCTAATTAGCCATACTCGGCTATACCTACTAGTTATCTTATCTCACTAGTACTCTCCTTCGCCTCAAAAAATAAATTGACCTACTAAAGTTTGTTTTGTTTTGACTAGATTTATACTCCCTCCGTCCTTGAATAATATAAAGAGCGATTTGACTTGGTACGATCTTCAAAAACATATTTTGACCTATAATTTCTTTAACATATTCGAATATATAATTTATAGGAACAAAAGTTTAATCATTAGAAAGTACTTCTAAATACAAATCTAATGTAACTACTTTTGTAATACAAACTTTTTAATATAATTAGACTAATTCTTAGTCAAAGATAATGAAGTTTGAATTTTGAAATACGTGCCGGCCTTATATTCGTGGACGGAGGGAGATATATAGAAAGGATCATCAATATTTGTTAGACCAAACTAACTAGTATCACTAGATATTTCATAAAATTTTTAATAAGATATTTATTTGGTGTGTGATAGAGGTTGTTACCATTTCATACAAAAGGTTATCAAACTTATGATATGTTAACTTCTAGTGGTTCTAGAAGTTGATTTATTTTGGGACGAAGAGAGTACTAATGATTAGAAACTCATCTTGTAGCGTCCATGTTAATTGTTGTGGAATGTGTTAGAAAAAATCACAAAAATTCTCAAAAAAAGAGAAACATCTATCCATCAATTTTTTTTGGTAAACTCAACAATATTAAGCATACGGGATCTAGCTATAATATTTTCCAAAAATTTCAACCTCGTCATTATAAAAAAAAGTACAAATTAAAGTGACAATTTAAATTTATCATGTTTCTTGATTGTCTTTGGATCGGTGGTAGTTGTGCCTTGTACATTAAGAAGAAGGGAGTATATATATCTGCTATCACTAAAAAAACCTAGAGTATTCCTAGCATACATTGTTCTAGATTACCCACTTATGCCTTGTTAATATGAAAAAGGGTAATTCAATTTGTACCTGAATGGTGGGTGTCAACATGCACATGATTTTTTTAATTAGAAATAACAAAAATATACCCTAAAACTGGTGATTATAAAAATAATGTATTGTCGTCAGTGATATTACTAGGTGACTGGTGGGATGGAATTCTAAAAATCATATTTTTGAAGACCGAAATTTAGGGCATATTTGGTGGAGTGATTCTCTTGCTCAGCTCTTTGATTCTTTGGTGAAGTGATTCTACTTGATTCTAGTGGAGGAGCACGTAAGAATGTATTGAGCCAATATTCTTGTCTACTCACCACCAGAATCAATGTTCATTTTGACTGTTTGGCCGAGTGATTGATTCTTATGAACATTGATTCTCATGCAAACCACATATACATAGTGCAAACCACATATACATGAAGTGTAGGAAGGGATATATGGATATTGATTTTGATATGTGAAAACACATAGTGCAAGCCTGTCAACTAAAGATAGATGTAACACACTTTGAGTTGCAGTGCAAAGGAGAAACATTGTGAATGGGATGGATAAGCATATGAAATAATGATTACAAATAAATACGAAAGAGCATAAGCAATTTTGAGATTAATTATCTGTAAGCCCGCTGTTGTGCATCACATTTTCCCAGTTGCGATAATGTCATTCAGGTTGATGTTTATCCCTGCCCTCGATGCACCATTAAGTACAGTATATATACTGACATATATACGCCGTTTAGCTGCGATGTGATCGCATTCAGGACATTTTGAGAGACAGTGTCCAACTTTGTTTCCATGGATCTGCACTGGGCTAGCTCTCTAATCTACTACTTCCGCGACTTCTATCTGAATCTACTAATCCGAGCTGAAATGATCATTGGTGTTGACAGAAATGCAGCAAAAACACTAGCTAGACTTCTCGATCTGAACCTGAATGGAGTACAGATCGATGTAATGAAAGAAATGGGAGAGCATTGGTATGTATGAGGATAGACAAGGAATGAATCTGAACCGAAAAGCAGAAATATAATCTTCCTCCCATGTTTCATTGACTGGACGAACGTATAGTAGGAGGTGACAAAAATCGGTTCCAATCGATAATAATCGTTGAAGCACAGTTTTAACTGTGGATACGTGCACGTGTCCACGTGGTTGTTGCAGTACTATAGTCCAGTATATAAACTGCTATGGGTATTTACTTACAATTTGGAGCTTGGAACGAATAGTTGATCTTTTTTAGATAATGGGAGTTTATTTCATTAAGCAATTTGGAACTTGGAACGAAGAGTTGATCTATACAAGTATATGTCATTGGCACGGATGGTTTTGAAGTGCTTACTAGAGACCAAAACTGAAATAACTGGAACCAACTAAATTGGTTATCTTCCGACTAATAAGAATCAAAATAAGTTCTGTTATTATTTCACCAGTCTCAACCCCGTTTTCTTTAGAACCTAACAAACAGAGGTATCTGAAGCTTGACACAGAAGCCCGGTAAGCAAGTAGTCCAGCTCAATAGCAATACAAAATGGCCCAATAATAGTTTGGAATATAGGAGGAAGGAAACTACCATTAGATGGCATGTGGTCTGGGCCAAATCAAAGCTCGTGGGCCGGACTGGGTGAGCGGGTCTGGCCTTATGAGCAGTAGGTGGGCTTTAGATTGCCTGATGTTTATCTATTTATATATCTTCTTCTTCTTCTTTTTTGCGAGCAAATATATTTATATATCTTTGCTTTGTTTAGACACTCTAGATTGTAGTCTTCTGCCCAAAAAAAGCAACAGATTCTTGTTGATAAGATGTCGTTGTCCCATTCGTCCCGTATATCAAAGCAATCATAGAAATAAATAAAAGAGATCGACGTCATTGTCAGTGTGTAAACAAATACTAAAATTGCAATCATCTCCGGCTGCTAGCTCGCTGCCCATATCGAAGCAGCAGCAGCAACCAGCTCTGAAAGAAATGGCCATCGTTCATCATCAGTGCCTGTCACTTGTCACGGCACTAAATGAGACGTTTGCCAAACGAAAAAGGCCTCTCACGCTGAACTTTCTTCCAAATCCAAATCGATCCAAATCCAAAGAGGTTACGGTATACGTTTCATGCTTGCATGGCCTGCGTGCGTGCTTCGAATCCAAGCAAACTCCGGCGTCGCCTTCGCCACTTGCAACAGCGTATGTATATGTATTTGTATATTGCTGGTGGTTACAGGTTGAACAGGGACTGCATATATGAAGCTGACTCGTCTGAAAGCCTCAGAAACTTTTGTTTACTCCTTGTCAAGCTAGGATCTGCATGCTTTTCCTCCAATCTCTTATTAGTTTTGATTTGAATCTAACCACCGTCTATTATCAAATATATGTATATTTTAATAATCTAGTCACAATCAGAAATACTAGTTAATATCAAGGGAGAGCTTTTTTTTTTGAAACTTTATCAAGGGAGAGCTAGATATGAGCATCATATCACAAGTGGGCTTTAGAAACAGTAGCTTGCGGTTGAACTTGAGTGATGAGACTATTTTAAGACCATGCTCCGTAGTACGTGTGCCTGTCAAGTCGTTTTAAGACAACGGAGCATCCCCTTGGAATTGCGAGCGGGGTGGCTGCTCTCTCCACTAAGGATCAACCTCTCCGTGATCCATATTCCATACACATTATTATCGGATTATAGTAGTACAACCAACATATCATTGTAAGCGATCCTATATATATAATAGAATCTACTCTCATGTCTTGTAATATACTTCCTCTGTCCCAAAAAAAGAGTCGTTTTCGCTTCCAAAAAGTCAATAAATTTTAACTTTGACCAACTATATCTAACAAAATATTAATATTTATGGTATGTAATTAGTATCATTAGATAGATCTTTGAATATACTTTAATACTAAACTTATTTAGAGATATAAATGTTGCACACATTTTCTACAAACCTAGTCAAAGTTAAGAAAATTTGACTAGCACGTTTCCCATAGCAACTCTTTTTTTTGAGACGGAGGGAGTAGTTGTTGACGCAGAATAGAATCTGGATCACACAATAATCCGAATTGTTGTTGACGCTGAATAGAATATGGATAACACTTGACGAGGAATGGCTAGTTTCAAAGCAAACTAGCAACTAAACCACCGAAGCTTTACCGAGAGGGACCCCGTTAGGGCAAGGACGTCGCTTGGTTGCCCTAGGACAACCGGTAAGCCTAGGATGTCATTCTTGGTCGTCAGATCATGATATGAACAACATGGTGTTGAAAAAGAGGGTAAAAAGGATTGTTGTAGATTGATTTTGTCGATTAGGAACTCAATGGGCCATGATTCTCTCAAGCAGTGGCGGAGCTAGGTATCTGGCAAGGTTTGGCCGTCACTATACCTAAATTCTGTAGGAACAAAGTAAGTATTAATATTGTATATACGCCAAGTACATGCTAGCCTAGTCCCTGCTAGGTCTAGTGTATGGGCTGGTGGGCTAGATCGTAGTGATGGGCCTACATAGCAAACACCACATAAGGACTAGTATGTCTGAACTTTATAGACTCTGCCACACCTCCAAATTATTTCTGCCTCCGCCACTGTCTTCGAGCCTTATTTTCCAAGTTTTTCATGAGTTTGGAACAGTTCGGAACAAAATCTAAAAAGTCATATCCGAATAGGGGTTTTATTATATATGCCGGAAGTTCCAAAGCCCATCGGAACTTCCAACCTAAGGATGACCCAAGCACTCGAGCATGTTTTTTTAGGCTTCTCGAAAATTCTTAGACCTGTCGGAACTTCCGACAACAGGGCATCTTTTCGAGAGCGTAACTCCTTCATCCAAACTTTGAATTGGACATTCCATATATGTTCTTTTGACCATCTCGAGTCTCGACGAGAGGGACACAATGGTGAGGTCCGTTTCACATTTTGACAAGTTTACCAAAAATAGACAATTTAGTTGTCAACAATAGTGTATTCTAGAGATTTCAGGACAAATTAAGAGATAATACAAATGACGCATATATCGTTACTTTATTTCCTAATGAAGGTTGATAAATGACAAGTAACAATATAATAACAACAAGATTTGTGCTACTATTTATTGCAAGACTATTTCTTTTCTACAAAACTTCTTATGTTTTAGCATAATTTTTAAATGCTTGAATGCACTATATTACAAACCTACCAATATGAGATTGTAGACAAATAGACTATAACCTAGAGATTCAAACAACCCAGAAGACTACGATATTCATATTCATAATCAAGATTATAATAGTCCAAATCTAATCCCAAATAGGCCCAAGGTATGGCATTCTTTATTTTTCATTCTTGTAGCTATTTATTTAGTGATAGTAGATGTGATTAGAGTGTCTACAATGTGTGTTTTTTGCAGTGATGAAAAAGGAGAGAGAGTGTTAGAGCATCGATGCCAGCCATTGCAGCTATCGATGTCAAGTTCAAATTATGTTGAGCCATGGCATGTTCTTTCCTCGATGTCTAGAACAATAAAAAATGATATCTCAGCCGGTGTTGACTATCGAGAAGGAAGGGGATGGTTCTGCGACTGGGGTCTATACACAGAAAGACATCGATGCCAACGTTGTGGCTACAGAGGCATCGGATGCCACATCGCTGGGTTACATAATAACACTGTGGACAGCTTAAGGTGTCCGTCTCATATGACCACTACTATTCCGGTCTCCAACCTTCACAGATAAACGTGTCAATGTTTGGAAATCTGTGACCATTTGCGTCTATAAAAAGGGAGGTTTCGGAAAAGAAGTTGTGCTTTCTTCTAAGACATTAAATAAGGAAGGAAGAAAAAAATGACGACACATGCATGCATGAACCAGTCTTGACAAGTTGCGCTCGGACGACGTACCACCCATCATCAAAGTGATGAGCATACATATATATATATATATATATATATATATATATATATATATATATATGCATGAACCATACGCAATCCTCTCCTTTTCAAACAAACAGGGCTCGGATTTGAAGTGTGCGTATATATACAGTACTGTCCTAACCGCCGCAGTCTCGCCAAATGTCAATATTTTTTTATTTAAACAAAAAAAAAATTTAATTGTTAGACGCAAGCGAAGAATGCACGCAGCTAGCACACTGTTGCTTCTTCTGCTTCATTCTGGTCGTTGCCCGTACCGTACGTGCCCACGTCGTGGCCTAGTGGAGCGGCGGCGACGGCTCGTCGGCACCCGGGCCGTGCCGCTGGCGCAGCTGAAAACCGCCGGAGAAAGCGACGCGCCAACAACCCCTGACGGGTGCAGTGCAAGTCATCGTCGTCGTCGTCGTCGTCGTCGTCTTAGTGGCCGGCCGGGAAGATCCACGCACGCACGCACGGCGATTGCCATTTGGTGTGGGTAGCTACTAGCTAGCTAGTAGGTTCGTGGCACGATCACTCAACGAGAGAGAAAGAGAGAGATGTGCGTGTGCGTAACGATCGGTCGGTTGCACATCGCTTCAAAGCGTGCCTTTTTTTTTTGAAGCTTTCAAAGCGTTCTTTTTGAAAAGGCGCGGCACGGTTCTGTCTTTTTCATCTACCTATAATACTGTTATCTCTACAACTAAAACGTACGGAAGGTAATCGTCAACCAGGGCGAGCGAAATCGCCCGCCCGGCTTCACCTCGTCTCCCCGCGCGATACGTGGCCCGGTGGTCCTAGCCGCCCGTCCCCGCCTGCGCTGCCCCCGGGCTTGATCTGAGGCGATGACAACCAACGCCTTTGCCAGAGGAAGCAGCTGGGTCACCCCTTCCTCGCCCCCGCCGATTCCCTCCGTCGAGGGGCCAGAACCAGGCCCTCGTCTCGCTCATAGGCCCGTCTACTCCAATACTCCCGATCCAAAAGGAACCGGCTCCAGAGTCTTCAGCCGTCCCCCTGCACCATCCCCCTCGCGATGCCCAACGCAGCGTCAGCTCTGGTCTCCATCGACGCCGGATCGACTTCCGTGGCCCCAACTACTCGATCTCCACGGCCTACCACCGCCTGCACAGCGCGGCGGACCAAATCCGGCTGGGCCGCGCGGACGTCATGGTCGTCGGTGGCGCGGAGGCCGCCGTCGCACCCGTCTTCCTCACCACTTCAGTTCAGTCAGTTACTGAGATTATTCTTCAGACCGACCTTGGGAGGCTTGAAGGGGTAGTCAGGAGGGAAATGGATGGTGACCAGGAAGACGCCCCCCGAGTAGGGACTGTCACTGGGGCCTATGATGGTCGCTTGCCAGTGGAGCATGTCGTAGGTCCTTCATGCAGCAGCAAATTTCATCAGAAAACGATTTCATTCACTCTGAACTCTGAAGCTTCTACTTCTCTTCTTGTTTGTCCCTGACTAGACTTTTTTTCACTCTGAAAGCTGAATCCTTCTGTCTTTGTTTGTTTGTCCCTGACTGAGCTTGTTTATCTGACCAAACATATGTACATACTAGACTAGAGATCAAACTGACTGAATGAAACATACATATATACATACCTGCGCTGCATGACGTGGGTGGATCCCTCTGCAGGTCCTTGAGCTCCTTGATGATTCTCCTCAGCGCCATCGATCAACAATGAATTCAACACCTCAAGATCAATCTCCTCTCAACTACCGTTGATTTCAACCGTCTGAAAATTGCAGAACTACCGAGGATTAATTGCAGGGCCTCTCTCTATATATATATACACACACGCACGCACAAGAACAGGAAGAGAGAAACTTGGTCTTGTGCCCTACAAAAAGAACGTACCTTTTGGCCTCCTGTTAGGGTGCGCAGCGGAATTCGGCCCAGCTTGCTATACTCATGAGCCGGCACCCCTCGGGCCCAGGTCTACCGGAGTCCACAACATATCGGCCCAGCTCGCTATACCCACGAGCCGACACCGAGGTCCACCGGAGTCCACAACATATCAGGCATTGGGCCTAACTCAACCCAAAAGACTAGCCTGATAGGTGAGGGTTGTCCTCGCCTTATATGTTGTGCTCACACTGGAACACAATGACCATCTGGAAGTAAAAACCTAATCAACTCAAGCACCCCCTCGCTACCCACTCCTTACTTTCCCGTAGAGAAAGCGGTAAGAAAGGCCCTTCCGGCTGGCCTTATAAATAAAGAGAGCAGCAAAAGGTCATTGGCTAAGATGAAAGAGGCACCTCTTCTTTATTTCCTCTTTTTCAAAACATTGATGTGAATTTCAATTGAAAACGAAATCAATGAGAAACTAGGAAGCAGTTGAGTTTCTATGCTGAAGCCTAACATGCTTTTTATTAGATGATTGCTCGAATTGGGAACAATAAAGCCACCCCAAAAAACAAACCGACCCGGACACTCGAATAGGAAAGTATTTTAATGAAAGTCGATGTTCTTTCTACGGAGCCTAGCATTGGTAGTGGTACTTCCGCTAGATACGAGAAATCCTCTCTTCTATTACTTCACAAGTAGTGGATAGGTCCTGCCTTAGACTGCCCCCTTTCTTTCGGGGAAGTACTTATTTACGTAGCCTTTCATGCCCATGCCATTGCTTTGCCTTCGCTTTTCTTCCTCTGGGCATCAAAGCAGGGCGTAGGGCAAGCTTTAATTAATATAAATAAGTAGGAGTTACAACCTTTAAATTCGAGTGAAACGAACCTTTGACGTAGTCAGAAGGACCGATCTATTATTTTTTTTCGAGTAATAGTGGAAGGAGTGCCAAAGCCCATTTTAGTAGAAAGCAGCTGCCCGTAATGCGGAGTGACATAATCAATCGAATTCGACTGGTTGGTTGGTTCCCCTTATTAGTCAATTGCTTTTGACGTATGCCTTTGGGTCCCGAACTCCATATGTGGAAGGAACATGTTGTTTGCGAGGTCTCGATCATTTACATGGACTAGATTTTCTAGGTTTTCCGACCATGGGCTCTGATACCACTTGTTATGGTGCGCAGCGGAATTCGGCCCAGCTCGCTATACCCACGAGCCGGCACCCCTCGGGCCCAGGTCCACCGGAGTCCACAACATATCAGGCATTTGACCTAACTCAACCCAAAAGACTAGCCTGATAGGTGAGAGCTACCCCCGCCTTATATGTTGTGCTCCCCCGCCATCAATTATCGATGTGAGACTAAACCCAACACCTCCCACGGTCAAATGGCATTCGATTCTTGAATGAGAGCAAAATGATCGGACGGACAGTGTGATGAACGATGATAACATTCAGACAGACCTAATATTCCCCGTATCTATTGTAAAGTTTAAAGAAGCGGCCGCGCATGCATTCGCGTTTGTGCGTGCCTGAATGAATTTGGTTTCGAGGGAGCTCCAACTCCAAGAGAATTTGTTCACCCAGAATGGAACTGATAAAAATAAGTAAAGAAAAGAGGTGAGATGATTCTGAACAAAAGTGGCAGTCAGTTGCGTTGCAAGTGGGAATGAAAAATGCAGCGCCGAGACTTTTGCTCACTGACGGCTCTGCTTCGTCCAACTCCCTTCTTTCACCTCTGCGTGTGCTGTGTGCATGTACATTTCAGTGGCAACAAAGAGGGAGGAGAGGAGAGGAGAGGAGAGGAGAAGAGAAGAGAAGAGAAGAGAAGAGTTCATTTGACACCGAAACTGAATGGAGAAAGAAATACCACCGAAGGTCGCTTTTTACTATTAAATAATTCTTTAATGTCGGTATTTAACTTCACGGTATTATTATCTTATTGCACGATTTGTGTGTTTTTAATACAACAATTTAGTTATCCCGTCACAACGCACGAGCACTCACCTAGTGATTTAATATTTGGCTACCTCGCTAAAAAATTCTTTCATCTTTGTTCTCAAGTTCTTCTAAGAATTACCATCACCAGGTCAAATTGATTATCAACGGTGTTTTTCAAAACCGATCGGCATTTACAGAGACAAAGTAAAAATCAAAATTGTTTCTCAATTCTAAAAAATGTTTTTATAGTGATTTGGATAGAACATAGTTGGAGGATCATATCTTTGAAAGTTTGATCAACAAGAATGCCACTCCAAGTGCTAGGGCTAATCAGAGAAGAGATAGAGCTCATAGCAAGAGCTATTGGGAGTCTTGTAAGCGCAATCCTAGCCTAGAAGCTAGGATAATTTTTATGTGCATTAATTAAGATGTCAACTAAAATTTTATTAAGTCAAACATCTTCAAGTTAGGCTAAATTTATGGAAAAGAGCATCAAGATTTATTCAAATCAAATTACTGTCATCAGGCACACCATAAGATATATTTTTATAATATACTTGTTTGGTGTTAGTAAATACTTATGCTCTTTCTATAAATTCAGTCAAACATAATCAATGACTTAACAACTCTAAGGGTGCATTTGGCAGCAAGAAATATTTGAAATTCTCAATATATATAGAATCACTGTCAAACGTCATAAAAAAGAAAATTATTTTAGGTAGTTTTAAAATTTCATAAGTGATTTTGATTCAGCAGAGAAATATTTCTAAACGAAATTTGGATCCAACACGTTTCTATGAGAATTTAAAACCCCGTCAAATGTGTCTTACAAATTAATTTATTCAGGTACAAAGGTAGTAAAGAGAGAAACAACGATAAGGTAGATTAAACAGTTTGAAAGCCCACTACATATAAATCCAGAAAAAAGGAAGATATGCAATATTTTTTTTGTCTTAATTTTTGGGCAACAATTTTAAACAACTAACCATTACAATTAAAAGGATAACTTACAAGAGATTATTTAAAAAAAAAATTCATAGTCAAACAATGAAAAAAAAATATATTGGTTGAAGCCTAAATCTCCTATCCCGTCTATGCACAGCAGTCCATTACCCCGTGAGTGGATAGGCCCCACGGGGGATCAATCTTGGACCGCAAAGGTGCCACTGGCTCGAAGTACTTGACGAGCCGGTCTAGCATTCATTAGATGGATACTCCCTTATTACTCGTAAAACATATTGTTTTGGACAACGACACAGTCTTCAAAGCTTAATTTTGACTGCTTACTTTTAAAAAATATATATATATTGAAATATAATACATGTATATTTTTATAAAAATATTTTTGAAGACAAATCTATTGATATGATATTCATATTTTTTAACTCAACAACTTAAAAGTCATTCATGATTTATATCTTCAATATTTAACTCAAAGCTTGTTCTAAACGATATGTTTTACGAGTACGGAGGGAATATACACAGAAATGGAATGTTCGAAACTGAGTAGTGTTTTGTGGTAGAGAATAAGTTGATTGAATAGTATTATGTGAGAGGAGATAAGTTAAAACAAGTTGTGAGAGTATTTTTTTTTTACGTGGATGTGAGAGTAGTTGAAGCTGTTTTGCGAAGGGAAGAAGTTTGACATGAACGTTAGTTTCTCCCGCCCACCATGCCAGCGAAACCGCCGATGAGGTGCAGAAGAGTACAGAAGAGTTGGCAGCGCGGCTGATGAGGTGCGGATTTGCGTCGTGCACGAACCAGAGTGGCGATCCGATCGATGCATGCTCAATGATGAAGAAAAGTAGGCTTAATTTTGCTTTATGAGCTCCTTAATTAATTAGTAGTGTTAATAATGCTCTGCTAACACAGATGATTGGACTAAGTGTGTACTATATCCGTCTCATTGAAAGTGTCACTAGAAAATTGTGTTTTTCTTACACACACGTTTTTCAAACGACACTTTCAATAAGACGGATATATATACGGAGTATGCGTGTGAGTGAGAACGAGCCCGGATCGACACAAAACGACGCGTCAGTTTGGTCGCTGAAACGGGCCACACTCATCTGATTCCTATCCTAGCTGCCAGCGCGCACACATTATTTGGAACGGCGGCGGCATCGCCATTAGCAGCAGCACCAGCTACGTACACTGCTCCGTGACCACGTGTACGTACAGTCCGGTTGCTGATTCTTTCTGCTTCTTCGATCTTGTTTGTGCTTGGATTTGTTACAACTTGAAGGGTTGTGGGATGACCTCATCCAGGAACCGTCTGCGGTTCCCCTCTCCCTCTCTCCGTTCGAACCAACGGCGCCATGGAGCGGTTGTTTCCGTGCACGTCCATGGCGTCCGTACGCCTTATATATATATATATATATATATATATATGTAACATTGATCAATGAAAGAACTGCTGGTTCATTTGCCATTTACTTTGTTCCAGTTGGGACCTCGATCTCATTTATATGTACGTATGTACCATCTCTTCAAGCTGCGCTTATTATTTTCTTTTTTAATATCACTTCACCGTGTAAAATTTTTTTACGATGGAGCCTTTCATTTTGCCAAAAAAAAAAAAAAAAGACGGCGGAGTGCTCTTGTCGATCAGGATGGTGAAGTTAAAGGGGAATTACAATTTGATCGATGTAACAAGCTAGCCGGATCGACATGATCGCATGCATCGTGGCAGGCAGGTCCAGTTAATTAGCATTTCTTCGATGCTCCGTATATATAAACGTGTTGTTGTGTGTTTGTTTAAGAATGTACGTACTATTATTCGAGAAAAATCGCATCGCGGCTGGTCGGGCGGTGCCATCGATCGGTAGGGAGGGAGCCTCCGGCATCCGGCAATGGCCAATGCAATGCATGCAAAACACCCATTCGGACGGCTGGTCGTCGCTGAGGCTGCCTGCCGCCACAACCACTGCCGGGGCCGGGAAGGACGACGGCGACGGCTGCTGCTTCTGTAATCTGTAGCAGACGGCGACGCCCGAGCCGCCATGCATGGCTGCGTCTGCGTAGCTGCACCTGCAAGCCTTTTTAATTATAAACCAACAACGAACAAGCCAACAGCTCCCCTCCCGTCCCCTCCTCTCCTCCAACGCCGGCCGGACACACACGCGCGCGCAACCACCACACAACCGCAACGCCATCGTTCCCTCAGCTCCCATCCCATGTGTGTCGGGGCCATGGAAGCCTCTTCCCCTGCCTCCTCCTCCTCCGACGCCGGCAGCGGCGGCACGGGCACGACCATCGACGACCTCCCAGCGGACGTACTAGCCCTCATACTCCGCCGCCTGGACGGCGCGTCACTAGCAGCGATCGGGTGCGCGACCTCAGCGCTCCACAGCCTCGCCACCGACCAAGACACGTGGCGGGCGCTCTGCCTCGCCATGTGGCCCTCCGTCCGTTCCCTCCCCTCCTGCTGCACACCCACAGGCGTCGACCACCGCGCGCTCTTCGCCGACGCCTTCCCGTTCCCCTGCTCCTCCTCCTCAGACGACTCCCCTCCACCACCATCAACGCCCCTGCCCGCGCGCCTCGTGTCGGCCGTCGACCTACGCCACGTGGGGGTAACAATCCTCTCACGCGTAATCGAGACAAACACCACCACCGACTGGTTCCTCGGCGCGCCATTCCGCATCGACGCGCTACTACAAGAAGGCTTCACCTCACCATCTTCGTCGTCGTCCGCGTCCGGGACGACGACGATATTCTCCCCGGCCGACCTCGACCTCAGCTGGGTACTACTAGACCCAACCACAGGCCGGGCACTCAACGCGTCAAGCCGCCGCGCCGTGGCCGTCGACCGTAAGTGGCTCACGGGGGACACCGTGGCGCGCTTCGCCGTCGTGCTCGGCACCGCCAACGGCGCCGTCGCGCTCGACGCCGCTGTCACGTGCGACGAGCGGTATGGACACGTGCGCGAGGTCAGTCTGCGCGTCGAGCACGCTGATGGAGCAGGCGTCAACGGCAGGGACGGGCTCGTCGCTGTCGCTGCCGCCATGGCCGCGCCCAGGCGCCGCGGTGGTGGTGGCGACGCGAAGGCTAGGGTTGGGTACGAGGATTTCGTCAGAGGGAAGAAGGCGCGTAAGGAGTGGAAGGCTAGACGTGAGGGCTTCCTTGACCTCTGCTGCTCCGGCGTCGGCGCCGCTGCGTTCCTTGGCTTCCTTGTCATGCTCACCTTCCGGTGACCAACGCCGGCCAGTCAGAGAGTGCCGTTGACATGTACAGTGTAGTTCAGGGAAGGTGAATGTGAATATGCTGTAGTAGGTAAGGTTATACGGTCGGCTGTCGAACAAATCTACAACCGGCAAAGTCAACATCATATCTTTCTTTTCCTGATACAGAAAGCCAAGTTTATATAATATAACACAAAAAAGAAATTCAAACTTCTACGTGCATCAATCTTTGTGTCGTAATTTGTCCACGCTATGTACAGGAATCTACTGTATCTCATATGAAATGATTGTTTAAGCCTTTTTTTTTATCCTATACGAGTCGCTCGGAGCCACCGTGTATATGCTGCTAAGCTTTCATCACAATTCACTGAGGTGTAGGGACGCAAGACAGGTTATCCACAAACCCAGAAAAAAAGCTTATTCACGGGCTGCTTTTCAATACTATTTAGGTAAAAAAAAAAAGTTGCAGCAAAAACATAACTTATGTGCCACACGAATTCTGACACCTATAATGAAATTTCTCGTTACCTACATCATCGCACAATAATTGATGAAATTTCAATGTTCTTGAACAAGCTTAGTTTTACTTCCACTTTTCAGTTACATATAAATATGCTTACGACACTGTCAACACAGTTATTTAAAAACAGAGGACACCACCAACCATTTCTATAGTACTCTACATCAGTACACTAACACAAAACTATACAATGAGTTCGGGAAGGGAAGCATGCAAAAAAGTCAAAAAAAAAAATTACAAGCATTCTTGTCACGAAACAGAAACTCCGGAAAGACTAAGCAGCCTATACAAGTGATTTCTGCAATTCCCGATACACCAAATCGATGAACTCGTCGCTCTGTTGGGCATTTGGTGAGAGTTAGAGAAGATAATAATATTACTAATCCAAACAATTGTACCTTGTATGTTTTCAGTGTGGAACTAACTTACCTGAACAAGTCTCTGTAGAGCGTCCTTGACTCTATCCCTTGTAACAACAGGAGATCTATCACTGTGTGCAGGGTTGAGGGAAGGAGGTGGAGTGGGCGGTGGAAAAGGCTGGAGCAGTGGGGTGCCATATTGAGAACGCTGAACAGATACTGGAGTAGGATGAAGAGGCGGGGCAGTAGGGATCACGGATGCACCTGGTGGAGCCAGTGGAGTTGAAGAGGATGGTGGAGGCACAAAGAAATCCGGTGTTACAAGATTTGTTGATCGGCTAGTGTGGGCGTTAGTGTCATGGATGATGGGCAATGGTGGAGCTGATGAAGCTACTGAAGGGGGTAGTTGATGTGTTGGAGCAGCAGATGGGATGATCAATGGCACATGGGAAGATGGAACGCTCTCAGTAGACGGGTGCACTCTTCCAGACAGTGGTGAGTTTGATACACTTCCAATGCTAGCAGCGCCCTGCAGAAAAAGTTGGAAAAATAATCTCAGCGTAGTTAGGCACAGCAGATATTTTGTAATGCAGCATATATCCAACCATGAATGCAGCATATTTGTGTACATACATCAACCGAGATGCTACAATGGTCATTGAGTACACAATGCAGATAAATGAAGATATACCATTCAATCAACATGAAAAAGACAGAATGAAGTAGCTACAGTTTAACATACACTGAAGTAATTGATTAATGATTCTTCAGTGCTATCAAGGACTACAGCAGCAGATGCTGGCGGAGGTTCAAGGGGGCCATCTATAGCAGCAGATGCTGGCGGAGGTTCTAGTTCCTCAAACTCACTGTGGCCATGAAAGAAACTTCAGCACAATTGATATTAGATAATTCAAATGAAAGAATGAAAGTGGTTCAATCCACGAGACTGGAAACAAGTAATGGACCTTTTGGTGGAAGGCACCTTTGGTTTTGGAGGTACTTTGGCGTAAGCATTCAGTATCCTGCAAATAAAATTGAGCAGCAAACCGTGAACTATCTGCCCACATGATTCTAACAAAGAAGTTCATCACTGCATCATGAGATACAATTGTTCTTTTTAAAAAGGAACAGATGTGACAAAGATTGTACCAAAATGGTCGTAATGCCATGTAGCATGATACTGGCCATTTTGTAGAAGTATCAGGAAAACATGCCATCACCATGGCTTCCTGAGGTACATTTTTTTTTGGGCCTATTGCATAACTGCCCTTGTTTTAAGCTCTGATTGCACATTTGCCCCTGTTTTTTTAACTTTGCATGTTTGCCCCTGTTTTTCGAACATGAAACTTCCAGTTGCCCCTATTCCGTTTAGAAGACTTAACGGTGTTGAGTACATGCTGAAAAGACAGAAATGCCCTCGACATGAATGCGTTGTGCTGCACGCCGCGCCCGCGCTACCCGCGCCGCTCCCGCGAGCCTTGCTGCGCGCCGCGCCGCCTGCTGCCCGCGCCCCCGCGCCGCTCGCGCAGAGCTGCCCGCGCCCCCAGCCGCCCTTGCGACGCGCGCCGCGGCTGCCTGCTTGAAGGCAAACAGAGAAGAATGGGAGAGGGGTAGTATAGCCTTTCTTCATCTTTTTTCTTTTTTCAAACATTTTTTAATCTATTTTTTATCAACATCTCACGGTGTTAAGAAATAGGGGCAAACGGTACCTTCAATTTCGAAAAACAGGGGCAAACATGCAAAGTTAAAAAAACATGGGCAAACGTACAGTTAGAGTTTAAAACAGGGGCAGTTATGCAATTGTCCCTTTTTTTTTTAGAAAAGGCATCCTGACATGCAATTGTTTTTGGAAAGGGACAGATGTCAAAATGGATATGCTAAAATAATCACAATCCCATGTTGTATACATTATAAATAGAGCACAATACTAGCTATTTGTAGAAGCATCAGGGAAACATGGCATGCCAATCTCCAAGAGTTTTCTCAAAAAAAAAAAAAGACAATCTCCAAGAGTATAAGAAGTTTGTAAGCACACTGCACATCCTTTCTCTATACCTAATTTGGGAATTTCACTTGCTAGCATGCAAAGCTGTGATTAAGAGGGAGGAAACTGACTCTTTTCTGGGCACCAATATGTAGTAGAGTAGTTATTACTTCTTATTGCAATCTAGAAATAAAGTTATCTGAATATTTCTGTCAATTATTTGGAATCTCACCAGCACTTAGTAGTTGACAAATGCAGTGAATCTAGAAAATAAGCGGCTCTCACACTTCAGGCTAACAAGGCAAGTTACTTCATGCCCTAAAAGAGAGAAACTAAGATTAGTAGGCCAGTATTTAGCTAGAATTTTCAAGATTTCGTCATCACAGGTCCTGCCACATTTCTTATTTAGAGAATGTGTTCCCAGCTAACAATGCTCACATTGAGTAAGACTACGCATTTCTCATTCATCCACAACTAAGTGGATCTTGAAAAAACATAACCATACATATTTCAGATCAGAACAACTACTGAAATATTGTACAGTCACGTTCATAATCTACTCCCTCCATTCCAAATTGTAAGTTGTTCTGGTTTTTCCAGATACATAGCTTTTGCTATGTACATAGATATACACAACGTCTAGATACACAGCAAAAGGCATGTACCCAAAAAAGTCAGAACTTACAATTTGGAACGGGGAGAGTACATAAATTCAGAGAAAGATACCTCCAGCATGGGGAGAGAATACATGAACAGCCTTTACCTTCCAAATAGACTTGCAACAGCTTCACAGTCATGTTGATTGTAAAACCAAATTCCATTTACTTCTTGTGAAGCGTTCCGGTACAACAAATATGGAGGTTGAAGTTCATATTCAAAATCACTTAAGAGATCCTCCACCAGATTATCTGTTGACACAAACACCATCAGACTTCACATGAAGGATTCACCACATGAATCATCTGACTTTGTGCATATATTATAAACTTGAGGTACTAAAGTTCTATCAAGTCATTTAACATGCCTTGGAAACTAGAGTTGTGTCCTCAGTCTAAGTCCTAATGTAGCCCAGCTGCCCATACAGGACCACCCATCATATTCCCCATGTAGGTTCATAAGAAACGCTAGAGTTTTGCTAGAGTTTACCGAAATTCTTTACACATCTATTTATAAAAAGAAATGACGTCTTTTTATATAGAATTATACTAAATGGACCTCATACGAACCTACTGATCCAATGTGGTCTTTGGCAATACTGAAATTCAAGTTCTCTGTATTCAGTTACCTCCTTTTCAGTTTTGATCCAAAGACATGACAGTAAAAAAAAAACTATTGGTTGGCTGGTCACTCGGAGCATCAAAGATTGAGAAAGAATAGGGCAAGTCTCATGCAGAGCTATACGCTCTTCGAAAGTCAAAAGCTCAAATGCCATTAGGTCATCAACATGATGCAACTAGCAGTGGCGGAGTGGAGCCCAGAGCAGGCCCATAGTGGAGCCTAGTGGCAGAGCCTAGAGCAGACAGGACATGATCATGGGGATTCAAATGACTGATCGAACAAATGATATCAGATACCTCTGCAAAACTTTACCAACTTCCCAAAGTAAGCAACAGGCAGTAGTGTATGGCTACCCAGTCTACAGTGATTCACTCTAAATCGAGATAGATCACCTTGACAGTGACGCAGGGCATTCATGTGTAGCTAAATTTCGCAGCGATCTAGGCATTGCAGCAGTGCACTGGTTAACCTTTAGAGATCACAGGGTGATAACAAGATCCGAAATGAATGGTTTTTATATCATGATTGAATATTGATGCTGTTGGTTGGTACAGCTTCTAGCCACCCGGGAGTATCATAAAACCGAACCAACGAAACAAGACGCGAACCAGAAAGTCCAACCAGAGATAGATAGTAGTGCGTACCAGTGTTGCGTCTGTTCATGACGATGAACTGGAACCTCGGCTGCGAGTTCCTGGACCAATCGAGCACAATCAGGACAGAACCAGACGGCATACGAGCGCAAGCACACACAAAAAAAAAACCCAAACCCTCACCTCTTGACGACGAACAGCGACCCCTCGACGTCCTTCCGGCTCTGCGCGGCAGAAATCAAACAACCACAGAATCTCAGCCGTGAGACGACGCCGGATCGGATCGAGGGTACAGGAATGGAGCCTGGGGTTGGGGGAATCGGTGGCTCACCCACTGGTTGAGGTCGATGTTGAAGTCGTAGAGCGTGACGTGCGCGGCGGTGATGAGGATGTCCTCGACGGCCGGGTCCAAGCGCTGAAGCACCGTGAGGTTGAGCAGGCGCGTGGCGTCCGCGTCCATCGCCAGGTTCGGGGTCACCTTGCCCCCGTTCGGCGGCTGCGGCTGCGGCGGCGGTGGCATCGGGGGGCGCTGGATCTGAGGAGAGGAGCCTAGCCGCGGCCAAGCAGCAGCAGCAATCGTGGAGTGGGGTGGGGACTGGGGAGGATCAGAGGATGGATGTCTCCGGAACAATCACAACTCACATCACGTCGGACGCGCTGGAGTAGAGGAGGACAGGGATGGCCGGATGGGCATGTGGGCTGGCCCGTAGTAAATGAGTGTTTGGGCCAAATATGGACAGCTGTTGTGGCCCACGTGCACAATAAAAGAAAAAAGAAAAAAAATCGTAGCTGTAGGCCTTACCCACGTGAAGCTTTGCTCCTCAATCTTTACACTTTGTACAGTATATAACACCTCTCTCAGTATTTCTTCTTTTATCAGCTAAAAAAAATGCGGCGACACTAATTAGCGAACGTTCATCCGATTCCTTGCGAGCGAATGATCGGACCGGCCCTCACACTCGCAACTTTCCATTTTTAGTAAAAAAAATCACGCAACTTTTCTTTTTTGGAAAATTTTCATTTTTAACAAAAAAAAAATCTATTTTTAGAATGTTGCATTATTATATGCGCAAGTTCGTATAACTTATACATATAACTTATATATATAACTTACACAAGTAACTTATAGACATCGATTTCATATGATTTCAACATTACAAAAATTACACATATAACTTATACATATAACTTATGTATATAACTTACACGAGTAACTTATAAACATCGACTTTATATGGCTACAACATGACAAAAATTACACATATAACTTATATATATAACTTACACAAGTAACTTATAGACATCGACTTCATATGCCTTCAACATGACAAAAATTACACATATAACTTATACATATAACTTATCACGTGACTAAATCAAACACGTAACCTTTATGTATAATATTTTGTAAAACAAACTTATTAACATAACTTCTTAGAAAAATATAAAAATTATAGACACAAATTTTTACGTATATAAATAATGAATGACTTAGATATAAAGTTGGACGTATAAGTTATATTCAAGAATTTGTATGTACAAATTAATATCATAACATATTTATATAAAATATAAAAAACTATATACAAAAATAATTATATAGTATAATTTGTTTGTCTATTAGATTACGTAAAAAGGTTGTCAAAAAAGTTATGAAGAAAAGTGAAGAATCATGGACCCTTGTGTTTAGGCGATTAACGACAATGCTAGGTCACTATGACTAACGTGTGTTTTGCAGAGGCAAAGTCACTATAAGTTAGGTCAATAGTGTTGCTAAGAATGGGCTTAATGGATATTGATGCCCCCAAGATGGAAATCGTTTCGGTTTCAAAGGATGTTGATTCAAGTTGAAGACTAGGCTAGTCCTTAGTGCCATAAGGTTGAGAAGGGCACTAAGTATAGCTAGGACTTTGTTTTTCCTTTGACTGTACTATAAAGGGGGGTATGAGGTTAGTAGCTTGACTTAGGAGAGTTTGGAAAAGTTGGTGTGTGCACACTTGTCACAACTAGTCCTAGAGACCTTGCTATCAGCCCTTGATTAACCCTAGAAATGGTAGGAGCAAAACCCCTAAAAAAGACTTAGTGAAAACAGTTGAAATAGGGGGAGAAAGAGGCTCCGGACCAGTCTGCCTAGCAGGCGTCGGACCAAAGAAAGTGGTCCGATGGTCCTTGTCGTAGGCAAATGTTCAGAGAGTAAGCTCCGGACCACCTGTCTGGAGAGCGTCGGACCATAGGCGAGTGGTCCGATGGCTCTTTTCAGAGAGAGAGAGCCTGAGAAAAGCTTCGGACTAGTCCGACGGTGAGTCCGACGGGTAGTCCGACGCTTCAAGACAGAAGGTTGGTTCCTTGCAGTGAGCTCCCTGGTTCCGGACCTGAGCGTCGGACCAGGGCTCCGGACCAAGGAGAGTGGTCCGGAGGTTCGAAAAAGAGACTGAGTTTTTACTCAGTGAGCACCCTGGCTCTGGACCAGCGTGTCGGACCAGTGCATCGGACTATGGAAAGTAGTCCGAAGGTGCCTATTTTTCAGATGAGTTTGAACTGAGAGTGAGCTCCGGACCAGGTGTTATGGTCCGGTGGTGTGCGCTCCGGACTACTCCGACGCATACGCAGAAAAGAGAAAAAGCAATTAACGACTAGTTTTAGAGGTGGGGACTATTTATAGTTGCCCTCCTCGTCCTTAGGACCTCTCTTGGCATGTGTTACACCTGAGGAACCTTGAAGAGAGTTCTTGGAGAGCCAAGTGCCTAGTGAGGGAGAAATTTGAGAGATTCCATCTTGTTCTTCCCTCCTAGAGTGATTAGGAGTGACTTGTGTGCATCCATCCACCTTCCTAGCCTTGAGTTGGTCAAGTGAAGGTCTTGTGCTTGTTACTCTTGGTGTTCGACAACACCTAGACGGTTTGGTGATGTTCGGAGGAAGTGATCGTCGGTTGATTATCGGCGGCTCTTCTCCAAGCTTCTGTGATCGGTTGTGGGCGATTCACCGAGCCGGAGTGGCGAAGAATCAGCCCATAGAGAGCACTCTACCCTTGCGCGGGTAGAGGGGGAGCAATACCTTGCGAGGTGCTTCAACGAGGACTAGGGGTGTGTCGACACCTCGATACCTTGGGAAAACATCACTGCGTCAATGAGAATTTCTTTTCCCTAGCTCTTTACATTTTCGCATTACATTCCGTCTTGTTTTTTCTGTTGCTACTAGAATTGCTTAGGTTGTTTTTCAATTCCATGAACTGTTACCGCTTTTTAGCTAGGACACACGACCGGTAGGCACTAGGGGGTGATTGGCATTTGATAGGTTTTCATATTTGCTTTAGAAATTTAAAATAAGCCCAATTCACCCTCTCTCTTGGGCATCTTGATCCTTTCAATTGGTATCAGAGCCTTGTTTCTCTAAATTAGGCTTTACCGCATAGAGCAAGATGTCCCATGGGGATGGACCGCCACCCATGTTTGATAGGGATGACTTTTCGTATTGGAAAGTGCGGATGGAGGCCTACCTTGAGGCCGTGGATATCGGTGTGCACAAAGCCGCTACCATAGGTGGCACCGTGTTCGCCGAGGATCCCTTCTTTAAGAAGAACAATGCCAAGACTAAAAACATTCTTTTCCGTGGCATTGGCAAGGATGCAAAACCACATACGATGTTTGGACAAACATTTGTGCGCTACACGAAGGGACCAAATGTGAGCGTGAGGAACGCTACCATTTGGTCATGACTAAGTTGAATTTCTTTGCTATGCTTGCTCATGAGAATGCTAATGAGATGTACTGACGTCTTAATATTCTTGTAGAGGAGTTGAATGGACTTGGACTCACTCAAATGCAACCCATCGATGTGGTGCGTAAGATTCTTTGTGTCTTGTCAATTGACAAGTACGACCACATCGTCACCGTTCTTCACCAAGGCGATCTCTCCGCTTCTACACCAACATAAGTGTTGGGCAAGATCAATGCTCATGAGATGTATATGAAGATCGGTGATGGCGGATCTTCATCCTCTTCCAAGAAGAAAAAGAAGGAGGAGAAGAAGGACTTGGCTCTCAAGGCATCTTCCAAGGAGAAATGCAAGATTCAATATGTCGTTGAGAGTGCAAGTGATGATGATGATGATGAAGACAACATCGCTCTTATGGTAAAGAAAACCACCAAGATGTTGAAGAGGCTAAACGAGAATGGAGTCAAGTTTGACTCAAAGAAGAAGAAATTCTTCACAATCTCTTCAAGGAAGCCAATCTCCCAAATAAAGTGCTACAATTGCGGCACTCTTGGTCGTCTAGCTCATGCTTGCCCCGAAGAGAAGAAAGACAAGTTCAAGAACTTCAAGAAGAACAAGGGCGGCAATGATGACTCAAGTGATGATGACAAGAAGCAAGACAAGCCATACAAGAAGAAGAAGAACTTCAACTTACACAAGAAGAAGAAGGATGGCAAGGCTTACATTGTAGTTGATTGGCTCACCGATATTGATGATTCAAGTGACTCCTCCGATGATGAGAGTGAAGAAGAGAAGGTGGCCGCCTTGGTGATTGGTTCTTCTATTTCACCGCCACCTCCTCCTTCATCGTCGGGCTCATCCTCTACACACCTATGCCTCATGGCTAAAGGTGACAAGAAGGTACAAAAAGAGGATGATGATGATAGTGGTGACTCAACTGGTAGTGAAAGTGATGATGATGACACACCATCCTATGATGAGCTAATTAAAATTTGCAACAAGTACTCTAGCATCATAAGGAAGTATAAAGGTAAGAATGACAAACTTCTTGAGATCAGAGACAACTTGCATGCTAAGCTTGATGCCTTGTCTAGTGCTAATGATGATTTGAAGCTTGAGATCAATTCTCTCACATATAGCACTAGGGAGCTCAAAGCCTCTCTTAAGCAAGCTAATGAGAAACATGATAAGCTTGAGAGGTCTTCCCAAGAGCTCCATACAAGGTATAACTTGCTAAAAGATGACTACAACCGAGTGAAAAGTGATCATGGCACACTAGTGGTAGCAAATTAATTGCTTACTCAAGATCTTGCCACACATGTTGCTACTAACCCGTGTGCTAAGTGTGCAAGTGCTACCTCTTGTGAAATCGAGCTTGATGATGTGGCTCTTGAGCAAAGTGCTAAGTGCAAGGGCAAGAGAGTTGTAAAAGTCGACAAGCATGATGACTATGTCAAGATGAGGGATGAAAACTCAAAGCTCAAGGAAGAGCTAATCTACCTCAAGTCCAACAAGCCTATTGTCATCAAGCCGGCTCAAAAAGAAGACAAAGATGCTATCACTTTGATCAACTCTCTAAGAGAAGAAATTGTTAAGCTCAAGAATGACAAGACCAAGCTTACAAGTGACCTTGAGAAGTTCACCAAGGGTCACAACCTTCAAAGTGAGCTCTTGATGAACACCGTCATGAAAAATGACAAGACCGGTATTGGGTTCAAGGAAAATCAAGTGATGAAGGCCAAGGTCAAGATTGAAGCCAAGAATTACTACAAGAACAAGTACAATGGCTACAATCAAGAGAAGCCAAAGCCCAAGCCAAGGAGATGCTTTGAGTGTGGACAAGTTGGTCACTTCGCATATGATTGCATGACTCCACCTCGCAAGATCTTGTCCAAGCACACTAGGCCATTTGCTCATGATGCTCACTATGTCATCAACAAAGATTCCAAGGGTAGACCACTTGTGGTGTTTCTTAGACCACCAATGAAGAAAAAGCCCAAAGTTCTTTGGGTTGCTAAGAAGTTGGTTGAAAAGGCTATGGGGCCCCGCACTAAGGGGGTTCCCAAACAACAAGATTAACTCCAAGTTGCTTGTGTGTAGGTGAACTATAAGACCGGTGGGAGCCATTGGATAATTGATAGTGGTTGCACTCAACATATGACCGGCGACCCCCGGATGTTCACCACACTTGATGAGGATTGTGCAAATCAAGACAAGATTACTTTTGGGGATAATTCAAAGGGCAAAGTTCAAGGCTTAGGCAAAGTGGCTATCTCCCAAGATCAATCAATTTCCAATGTCTTGCTAGTACAATCATTGAGCTTCAATTTGCTATCGGTTGGTCAACTTTGTGATCTCAGGTTTCAATGTCTCGTCACTCCAAATGAGGTGATTGTGACCAAGATTGAAGATCCATCAATGATATTCAAAGGGTTCCGGCACAACAACCTCTACTTAGTGGACTTCACCTCCAATGAAGCAAACTTGCAAGCGTGTCTATTCTCCAAGAATTCTTTGGGTTGGCTATGGCATAGAAGATTAGCTCATGTGGGCATGTCAACCTTGAAGAAGCTAGTCAAGAAGGAAATGGTGAGAGGAATCAAGGATGTGGTGTTTGAGAAGGACAAACTTTGTAGTGCATGTCAAGCCGACAAGAAAGTGGCAAACACTCATCCAACCAAGGCTTTCATGTCAACCTCAAGAGTACTAGAGTTGCTACACATGGATCTATTTGGCCCTACCACATATGCTAGTCTTGGAGGCCATCAACACCTATGCGGCAAACCGCCTCTTCATCCAAAGATTATTGAAGAAGACCCTCTATCATGTTTAGTGTGTGTATGTGTGCTAGGTTTCAAGCAAGCCCTAAGGAGTCGCATCTCTGTGCAGTTAAAATAATCCTTAGGTACATAAGGCACACCCCTAGCATGGGTCTTTGGTATCCCAAAGGAGCCCCCTTCCAACTAGTTGGCTATTCCGATTCGGATTACGCCGGGTGTAAGGTTGATAGGAAGAGTACCTCCGGCGGGTGCCACATGCTAGGAAGATCACTTGTTTCTTGGTCCTCAAAGAAACAAAACAGTGTGGCTCGGATCCTCAAAGCAGCCGTTCACTGAGGGTTCGAGCCGTACACCACGTGACCTCACTCCACTGGCTCGGATCCTTCACGAGGTACTCAGGCGTACTATTCTTACGAGGTACTCAGGTGCCATGAGAGTCACTCTTACGAGGTCAGCGACAGAATTTCCGGTTTACTCGATGAGTCAGCTGGTGATACATGGAAACTTGCCTCGCCCTAGCAGAGCTTACAGACCAGGCACTAGGCAGGCCGGTGTGCCACCACAGTCGGCAGAGGTCACGGATGCTACAGTTGAGCAGATTGCTCAGGCAGAGCTGGCAGTCTTAGATGCAGATATTGGCACAGCTACTGAGACAGTCTTTAGAGAGGACCTCGACTCCGACAGCTCTGATGAGGACTACCAGCCGGTCCGTGAGTATACGCCGATGCATCATGACCATGAGGCAGGAGGGTCAGGCACAGCCGCAACAGCTCCAGCTCCAGGTTCTAGCTCCTCTGAGGCTACTTTGCTCACTATTCTGTCGAGGATGCAAGAGGAGCAGTCGCGTCAGGCAGAGGAGTAGAGGCGACACGCAGCCGATCTACGGAGGCTTACTGAGCAGCAGCTGGCAGCTCAGGCCTAGACACAGGCCAGATAGGATGAGTTCCAGCGTCAGTTCTTGGCCTATCAGCTGCAGTAGGCAGAGATTCAGAAGACCCAGACGTTGCTACTTGAGCGTCTTCTGGCCTCTAGCTCCGAGCAGACTTCCACACCACAGTTTCAGTTGCCCGGCGTCTCACAGAAGCAGCAGTTCACCTCACCTCCACAGCAGCCTCCAGTAGTCGTGGTTCCGACTCCAGCGTTACCGTCCAGAGGACAGCAGAGTCAGGTACCAGCCACTTCTCCCTTCCAGCCACCAGCCTCTCCCGAGTACCAGACTCCGAGGACCCAGGTGTCATCTTGGATAGCTTCGCCCGAAGAGTTTCAGACATGATTCACTCCTACCCGGGGAACTACCATAGCAGAGGCCTCGAGAGATCTGTCAGCGTCTTACCTAGAGATCACGGGAGAAGACTCCCCAAGAGCAGCTCAGCCAGTCTCACCAGCTCCAGCAGTTGTAGTCGATCCTCCGGCGACGGGCACCCACTTGTCTTCAGTTGCCTCATCGGAGATCGCACCTGAGCAGTCAGCACAGACCGTTACCACTCCTCCAGCTGCAGTTCAGACGGATGCCATCTCACTAGCTGATGAGGCAATTACAGTGGCTGTGTCTTCTCCAGCTCAGACTCAGCCCGCAGAGGTTGCAGCCGCAGTGCCACTAGTGGCACTAGCAGTGACACCGTCCCCCTTGCCTCGAGTATTCACTCGTCGGGTTCCCAGGCCCGCTACTACAGAGGCAGGGCCATCAGAGGCACCAGCTGAGCCTCAGGGGGAGACAGTTGACACACCAACTCCAGAGATCACTCTAGTTGCACCTACTCCTGTAGAGACCGAGGCAGATGACGAGTCAGATCTTCAGGACTTCATCATGCTCGATCGCAAGGCTACAGCTCCTCCACCTTCTTCTCCAGCCCCAGACACTTAGTTTTTGGTGCTAGACGCCAAAGGGGGAGAGAGGGTCGAATATAGAGATAGGGGGAGGGATTTGGATCTTTGTATGCTTAATTACTTAATTACCCCGTACTTTTTCATCATGTCTACTTTTATGCATTTGTTTATATGTGTGATGTGATGATTACATTGGTTGATGTTTATATGGTTGCATGTGACAAACTCTTGATTATCACTAATATATCTTGTGAGTTGTCTCATGTTTCATGATATATCTCTATGCTTAAACGTTATTTGAGCTTCCGCGCTATACTCCGATACATCCTTTGAGAATATCATGAGGTACTTATTTTACATTCATATCTATGAGTACCATGTTTTGTGACTTGGCTTGGGTGAGCAAGTTGCTTCTTTACAAATTCACTAACCCTTGCTCAACCATTCCAAGTCACCATAAAGTTTAAACCATAACTCTTATCCATACTCGAGGTTCTATTGTTGTCAATCACCAAAAAGGGGGAGATTGAAGAATCATTGCCCTAGTTGGTTTCGGCGATTAACGACAATTAGATATTATTATGGCTAACGTGTGTTTTGCAGAGGCTATGCGTAGCTTAGCCATAGTGATCGACAAGAATGGGCACTAATGGTCATCACTTAGCCCCCAAGATGGATATCGTTTCGGATTTCAAGGAGACATGATGAAGACCCTAGAATGATAGGCTAAGTGCCATAAGGAGATGAAGGGCACTTAGAAATAGATAGGGCTTCTCTTTTTATCTTTGACCGTACTATTAAGAGGGGTTGAGACTAGTAGCTTGACTTAAGAAAGCTTCATGACTTAGGTGTGGTGCACACTTGACTTCCTTAGCTCTAAGCAAGCCTATGGTGACCGTAAGATAGCCTAGAACAACTTCCATATTCATCGCGACGAAAAACAAAGTTGATAGAACTGTTTTCTGGGCGTAGGACGCTCCTGACGGGGGCGCCGGATGCTGTCCGTCGCGTCAGACAGAGGCGTCAGACGCTGGGTGGTTGAGTCCACAGCGTCCGTTGACCTTCCAGTGGGGATGTTTTCTGGCTAAGTTTTCCAGGGTCCGTCGGACGCTGTCCGTCGGCCAGGCGTCGGACGCTGGGAAGAGCGTCCGTCGACCTTCCTGAGAGGGTGTTTTCAGCCCGAGCCAGAGTGTAGCGTCGAACGCTGGTGATGAGCGTCCGTCGCCCAGTGACGTAGCGTCCGTCGCTGGGAACAGTGTGTCAGAACTAGCCGTTGGGCAGGGTGTCGGAGCGTACGGCGCCTAGGCGTCGGAGCATCCGTCGCCTTTGCGTCGAGGGTCCGTTGCCCAAACTATGAACAGAAACTAGCCGTTGGGGCATGCGACGGACCGTTCGTCGCCTAGTCGACAGAGCATCCGTCGCCAACTTAAGTTGCCAACCCGAGGCAGTTTTCAGAGGGTCTATTTATAGCCCCTCCCCCTTCTCTCCCACCTTTCCTTTGCTCATTTGAGTTGCTGAGTTTGTTGAGAAGGTTGGGAAGAGAGCAAGAGCCCTAGAGAGAGAGAGAGTGATTCGCGAATCCATCCATCCTCTCTCTAGTTCATCCAAGAGTTCAAGTGTGCATCCTCTAGTTGTGAAGCTTGAGTGAGTCAAGCGAAGATCGAGGCTTGTTACTCTTAGTGATCGACATCACCTAGACGGTCCGGTGGTGCTCGGAGGAAGGTGATCGCCGGAGGATTGTCGGCGGCCCTTCTCCATCGACGTTTGTGATCGGTAGTGGGCGATTCACCGAGCCGGAGTGGCAAAGAATCAGCCCGTAGAGAGCACTCATCCCTTGCGCGGGATTGAGGGGGAGCTATACCTTGCGAGGTGCTCCAACGAGGACTAGGGGGGAGTGTCGACTCCTCGATACCTCGGCACAACATCGTCGTGTCAAGCATCTCTTTCCCTAGCTCTTTACTACCGCATTACTTTCCGCACTTGTCATTCTTTTCATACTAGAATTGTGTAGGGAGTTTTCGCTTTCCATTGACTTGCTACCGCTTTCTAGCTAGGACACACAAGCGGTAGGCACTAGGGGTTGATTTGCTCTTTATAGGTTTAATTCTTGTTTAGAAATTAAAAAGAGCCCAATTCACCCCCCCCCTCTTGGGCATCTTGATCCTTTCAGGTGGCCGTACTTTGACAGTTCAGGAGGTTGCTCCTATCTTCAAGCCACCTTTCACAGAGGGTTCTTGTCGTACCCCGGCAGAGCTCCGCCCCACTGTTCGTCGCTTGAATGATGTACTACGGCGTACACTGCTGCCTCGCACAGGGTATAAGGAGGGTCTGATAAATATGCAGCAGTTTTTACTTCAGGCACTCGTCTCTCAGACACCGTTTGATATAGCTGATTTTCTAGTGTCAGAGATTGAGGATGTGATTGCTGATGGGATGAGAGCACGACGGTAGTTTCCTTATTCTCATTGGATCAGTTCTATCCTAGCTATTGAGCTTGAGGGATCCAATCCCGGAGTCCGTGCATTGCTTGATCAGTCACCGACTTCATTCCCACCGTACAGAGTACTAGCTTCTTTTGACAGTCGGTTTGGGAACCGTGTGCTTCGCCTAGTCAGACAACGGACTACGCCTACTGACCACGATGATGTTGAGACTCAGGATGATTGGATCCGAGGTATTGAGCAGCAGGAGCTCCGTGACTTGGATACTGGGGCTGATGTTACTCCTGAGGATACTTCTTCTGACAGCTCTGACGCTGACTTCCAGCCTATTCCTACCATGCCCCCACGGGCTCACGACACAGAGGCCGGTGGTTCTGGGTCAGCCATAGAAACTATGATGCTGAAGATTCTAGATCGTCTTAATGAGCAGCAGAGTTCCTTAGTGACTGCAGTCACCCAGGTCCAGCAGAGACAGGATGAAATGCAAAGACAGTCTGAGGAGTGACACTTTGAGATGCAGAGACAGATGCTTGCTATGCAGCTAGAGTCACAACGTCTGCAGCTCCAGACTCAGCAGATCCAGCAGCAAAACATGGCCTTCATGGCCCATATGATGAAGTGGACTGACGCTCCTCCTCTTGAGTTCTCGGCTGCACCTTAGATCCAGATGATGAGTCAAACCCAGCCATCTCAGTCAGTCGGTCAGATAGCAGCACCACAGCAGTCGGTTGGCCCCTCAGTGGCCCCTTCCAGTTCAGCCGAACAGACCGTCACTCCCACCCCAGCCATACAGTCCAGTGGACTTCAGGGTGTAGGACTGACCACCCCGTTCCAGTCACCGGCTACCCAGGTCATGCAGTGGTTGGACACTCTAGGCCCGATTTAGCAGTTCACCCCTCTCACTACCGGTTTCACGCCGATGTCCGCTATGATGGGTGCTACTGCCAGAGACTTGTCAGCGTCGTTCAACGACATCACAGGGCAGTTGTCCCCCACTGGTCCACAGATAGCAGCAGAGGTTGAGGCCGCACTTGTTTCACCGACAGCTGGTCAGCACCGCTCTTCAGTTGCTTCTTCTGAGGCTACACACGACAGTCGTGCTCCAGCCGTGTCGACTCCACCTACCGCTGCTATTGTGACAGCTGCCACAGTCGTTACGTCTACTCATGATCAGCCTGAGCAGCCCTCGGTTCTTGAGACTACAAGAGAGTCAGTGCTCAAGGGACAACCGGACACTGCCGCTCCAGAGGCACCGACAGAGACAGTGGCAGTTGCTCCTACTCCTACTCCTGCCCTAGCTATAGCTCCAGACCTTTCAGCAGCAGAGTTAGCAGGCCCATCAGCCTCTCGTCCAGTGTCTCCCCAGACCGCTTCGCTTCCAGCTCCAGAGACTCAGGAGGAGGACTCAGACGACGACGATGATGGTCTTGATGAGTTCCGCATTCTTGATCGTGCCCAGGCCGCTGCTGCTGTCCCTCCGCCGTCTCCAGACGCTTAGTTGTTGGTGTCTTGATGCCAAAGGGGGAGAGGGAGAGTCGAGTAGTCGGCTAGCTTCAGGGGGAGCTAGTAGGATTCGTTCTTTTGATGTGCTTTATTCTCTATCGCATCATGCATCACGTTTACCGTCTTTATGCATTGTATGATATGTGTGTGATGTTTGAAACTTGATGGTTGTGTGACATGTGTGGACCTTTATATATAGATATCATGTCACCTGGTTGTGCTATATTGCTTCCGCGCTAATCTCTGATCTTTTAGCTATAGCATATCCTTTTGAAATCAAGTACTTTTCTCATTTCATATCCTTTGTGCTTGTCATGGCTTGAATGGTTTAGGCATGTATATGTCTTTCTTATCACTAACCCATGCCTATATCATATCAAGTCATGTTTTCTCTTATCAAAATTCATTCATTATTCTCTACTCGAGCTTGTATTGTCGTCAATCACCTAAAAGGGGGAGATTGAAGAATCATGGACCCTTGTGTTTAGGCGATTAACGACAATGCTAGGTCACTATGACTAACGTGTGTTTTGCAGAGGCAAAGTCACTATAAGTTAGGTCAATAGTGCTGCTAAGAATGGGCTTAATGGATATTGATGCCCCAAGATGGAAATCGTTTCGGTTTCAAAGGATGTTGATTCAAGTTGAAGACTAGGCTAGTCCTTAGTGCCATAAGGTTGAGAAGGACACTAAGTATAGCTAGGACTTTGTTTTTCCTTTGACCGTACTATAAAGGGGGGTATGAGGTTAGTAGCTTGACCTAGGAGAGTTTGGGAAAGTTGGTGTGTGCACACTTGTCACAACTAGTCCTAGAGACCTTGCTATCAGCCCTTGATTAACCCTAGAAATGGTAGGAGCAAAACCCCTAGAAAAGACTTAGTGAAAACAGTTGAAACAGGGGGAGAAAGAGGCTCCGGACCAGTCTGCCTAGCAGGCGTCGGACCAAAGAAAGTGGTTCGACGGTCCTTGTCGTAGGCAAATGTTCAGAGAGTAAGCTCCAGACCACCTATCTGGAGAGCGTCGGACCATAGGCGAGTGGTCCGATGGCTCTTTTCAGAGAGAGAGAGCCTGAGAGAAAGCTCTAGACTAGTCCGACGGTGAGTCCGACGGCTAGTCCGACGCTTCAAGACAGAAGGTTGGTTCCTTGCAGTGAGCTCCCTGGTTCCGGACCTGAGCGTCGGACCAGGGCTCCGGACCAAGGAGAGTGGTCCGGAGGTTCGAAAAAGAGACTGAGTTTTTACTCAGTGAGCACCTTGGCTCTGGACCAGCGTGTCGGACCAGTGCATCGGACTATGGAAAGTAGTCCGGATGTGCCTGTTTTTCAGATGAGTTTGAACTAAGAGTGAGCTCCAGACCAAGTGTTATGGTCCAGTGGTGTGCGCTCCGGACTAGTCTGACGCATACGCAGAAAAGAGAAAAAGCAATTAACGACTAGTTTTAGAGTTGGGGACTATTTATAGTTGCCCTCCTCGTTCTTAGGACCTCTCTTGGCCTGTGTTACACCTGAGGAACCTTGGAGAGAGTTCTTGGAGAGCCAAGTGCCTAGTGAGGGAGAAATTTGAGAGATTCCATCTTGTTCTTCCCTCCTAGAGTGATTAGGAGTGACTTGTGTGCATCCATCCACCTTCCTAGCCTTGAGTTGGTCAAGTGAAGATCTTGTGCTTGTTACTCTTGGTGTTCGACAACACCTAGATGGTTTGGTGGTGTTCAGAGGAAGTGATCGTCGGAAGATTGTCGGCGGCTCTTCTCCAAGCTTCTGTGATCGGTTGTGGGCGATTCATCGAGCCGGAGTAGCGAAGAATCAGCCCGTAGAGACCACTCTACCCTTGCGCGGGTAGAGGGGGAGCAATACCTTGCGAGGTGCTCCAACGAGGACTGGGGGTGTGTCGACACCTCGATACCTCGGGAAAATATCACTGCGTCAATGAGAATTTCTTTTCCCTAGCTCTTTACATTTTCGAATTACTTTTTTCTAAAAAAGGAAAGTTACATGTATAACCTAGTTACTTTCTAGAAATAGAAAGTTACGGAAATTATTTTTTTCCGAAAAAGGAAAGTTACGGGAGGAGCTAATCGTTCGCTGAATTTGAATCCCGTGAATGCTCGCTGAAATAGAATCAAGAAAAAAATGTAGTTCTTCTTTTCAAAAGACAGACGCGATACACACACTTCTTTTCAGAAGACAGACGCGATACACACAGCTCTATAACCGTTTTTCAGAGAAAGCCATCGACCACCAGGTAAAAAAAAAGGCTTTCTTTTGCGATTAGTAAAAAAAAAAGCCTGATATCCGCCTGTTAAACGACTTTGGTCTTGCAAGCGAAAGTATGGAGGTGCCTCAGCCGCTACGTAACATAGATGAACACTAGTGCAAGGCCCGCGCCACCGCGGGCTCATGCAGTTACAACGAAAATTTAAAGCATGGAGCCACAATGACTAATAAAGGTATATATATATATATATATATATATAGGATTTATATATTACACGTGTTATTTAAGTTTTCTGGCTAGTAAGCTAGGAAACAATGAGAAATTTCGAGTAGAAAAGCGAGGTCCTCTGCATATAACAAAATGTTGAGACGTCTCCCTTTGATCGCCGGCACCTGTTGTAAGAAATTATAGAGTGAATTAGCTGGTAATTGAAGCAAAAAAAAAATGGAGACAGTGCGGTGATAAGGTACATATATACATACAAACATTATATGAATATACATACATTATGTCAGTCCAACCCATAAGCAGATAACACAGCCAAAATACATTAAACGTACTACATAAAAGTAGAAAGGGTCATCTTAGGGAATTTCACACAGCGATAACAGGCAAAGCATACAAGGAGGTACAATAGATGGGTATAATATACAAAGGTCAGGTTGTAAGACTTTTTTTCTGAACAATACGTTTTCTTTTTGGACGGTAATCTGAAACCTTTGCAAGAACTATAAATAGTAAGCACAGGATAAGAATTTTCGAGGTGTGTAGGATCCCCGCATGTCGTAAAATGTTGAGGGGGACATGCTGTCAATCGGCGTCTCCTGGTGAACAAGAAACAATTACATTGTCAGGAAACTCACATGGAAAATGGACAGATCTAAATTTTAACTGATCACCTAATGTGTTAGGGTCATATTTTGGAAAGATAAGTGGAAAGGCTAAAAATAGTTGGCACTAAGTAGCAGGCAGAAGGGAAAATAGAAGTTACACATGTAAGTATTTGTAGGGTTTCAAACCGAGCACATATAGGATTATGATATGGAACCAAAACAATGTAGAGGAACATTCAGGTGATAACATAAGCAAAACTGCTATGAACACATATCGACCAGAATCTATGAAATTACTACATCAATAAGACCGTTTTTTTGGCAAGTTAAGCCTCATCAGGCAAGCAAGCATTCAACCAAGGATTAGCACTGAGTATTTGGTAACATCAAAGCAATGACCAACTTAATTGGGTTGACACACGTTTAGAGTAAAACGCTGAATCATAATGAACGGTGGAGTAAATGAGAAGGAAAAATTGAGTAATCTAATACAGGAAAGCTGGGATCCTATTATGCATAGGAACTTTAGAATACTAATATATTAAGTTGGTCACCAATGTCTTTTGCTTCTGTTTCAGGCTATTTCCTTTTTAGAGGATGCAATTTGGTCTGCCCAATTTTTTTCCTTTTCCAACATAGGAAAAGCTGATTTTATTTTAAAAGCTGCGTCAATCTTAATGAATCAGTTTTACTGTACACAGATAATGCAAGCAGATCAGCTTGGAAATTCGAAGTCCTGTAGCAAAATATGTTGAACGAACTTCTCGCTAAGTTTTGACCAATGATTTTATTAAGATCCTAGCTATCTATAGACATTGGCAACGACTATCATTGTATACACGGAAACAATGGGAGATGTGTAGACTAATAAACTTACACAATTCCAACTGAATTTAAGACATCATAATTTCTACGCTAATAAAATCATTAATTTTGAACATACCAACAGCAAGAAGTATATTAAGACTCCAAAGCTGCATCTATGTGTAAATGAAACGTACTTCTGATGCAAAAACCCATTCATTATTTTTCTCATTTCAGTGTAACCTGGGACCAGATACAAATAAGGACCTCATGACCAACCAAGATCATGTATTTAATCATTGGTGCTGCTAGACTATGCAGTTGTAAGTCCCATGCGTGCACAAGGACATATAGGTGATACGATGAAAATAAGACAAGAAAATTTGGAGTTGGGGATAATAGAAAATCAACTTTAGTCTCTAAATGGCGTGCGGGATGTAAATCAAAAGGATCAATTGGAAACAAGAGTCGAATACATTGGGCAACGGAAGGGAAAATAAAATTGGTAACAGATAACAAACAATGAGTTCCATTCTGAAAATTTGAAGTACCAAAGAAATAAGCAGATACCTCGACACTATACTGCCTCTTGTAGGTAGGAATAGTATTTGTAAAACATAAAGTGGACAAGGGAGCAGCGTGCCGATGAATCGGGAAGAGAACGATAAACATGGCAAGAATAACAAAGGAGGTCTATGAAGGTAGCAGAAGAAAAGTAAAACGAAAAACACAATGAAGAGAGTGCGGTGATTAATAAGGAACTCATTTAAGAGAGTGCGATGGCGCGGTGATTACCAGCAGCTTCTTGACAGCTGAGCATGGCCACGTCGTCTCCAAATCTTCTGTCCGTACGATTACCCCGATCAATGGTTGTGATGATTCCTGCCGGATTTTACAATAAGTTGATTCTTCATGTACCGTGTCATTTTTCCAGTTTCCCTCTGGTTAACTTTGTTTTGAACCACTCCCTTTAGAATCAGTCTAGGTTCAATATATACTAACTCAGCTCCAACTTCTACCCTGCCTCCCCTTCCCAGCCCGGTAAAAAAAATGAGCTCCATTCTGAAAATTTGAAGTACCAAAGAAATAAGCAGATGCTGCATTTAAGGAACTCAGCAACACACCTTGCAATGTTGTTAGTCTGTCCAGATCAATTTGCTAGAAAGAAGCATTCATCTTCATTGAGGTCCTGTATCACATAACATAGAGGAAATCAGCATCAATAACCATGAAGCAGAAGGAAGATACGGTCTGAATCCCCAAGAACACAAAATCGAGGAAGAAAGAAGTAGAAAAAAGCATGTGGTTAAGCTCATGTAACCCATTTGCTTGCATCAGGTAGATAGAATTACATATAGTATTTAAAAGCTGGAAATTGAGCTGTAATTTATTGTACAAAAAAAACTTTAGAGCACAGGTAGGTTACCTGAACAACATGCCAAACGCTTGAGGCCGAATATTCGATAGGGACAGTAGAGATTCCAATAGCATTACTGAACTTTTTCAAAGCTTGAACTTGTAAATTGTATAAAATCATTAATGATGCTTACTTTAGGACTTGAGGTGGTATAATTCAAATTTGAATGATTAAGCTATATAAGGAATGATTACTTTAGGAAACGACGCAAATGAATGTGTAACCTGAGGGCTGTATCCAAATGATAAAAGCATAACCGGTTTTTTGGTAAAGTTGATGTGCATCCTCCAGTAACAATCTAGTATTGGCACCTCCAATGCAAACATGTGAAAATAAATCACAATCTGGAGAAGAGTAGTATATCAGACTGAGAGGCGACACACAAACTAAGTATATGGAAATTATCTAATCTAAAGTGAGTATGGCCGTAGCTCAAAAGTCAAAAACACATAGGTGATGTATGGAAAGAGTAAAAGTTGTCCCTAAGAAATAAGGAAAAATATTGAGGCTTACCGGGAAATCTAATGGGTTCATATTGTTCAGTTCATCGATCATGTTTTTATGCCACAGTAGAATCGGCCGGAGCGATTGCTGTGTATGTACTGTGCTGGGGGCTGATATATCTGCGCACCTAGGTTCTTAAACCTGTTTGATGACAAAGCAAGAAGACAAGCTATTTTTTTTTGGTATATGTGCCATTATGTATTTGAAAGGCAGAATTAGAACATTTAGGACTTACCATAAGAAGTTTGTTCTTCAATATTTGGATAGAAGAACCAAAGGCAAATACGATTAAAAAATGCCAAAAAGAATCTCATAGCTCTTAACTTCGATCTAATTTTAAATTGAGGCTGGGCAACACCGAAAAGAATACAGTACATGTTAGATATATAAAGAAAATCAGGAAATTGATAATTCTTCATATAAAATCCAGGTCCTCTCTACACATTAAACCAATTCATGTCTCTTCCATATGATACTGCTTATAAATTTGAAGTTTTAGGTGTCCCATGAGTCATGTGCAAAGCCATACAAAAATATTGAAACAATTTAAAAAAATGGTAAAATGAATCTCATAACTTTTAAACACTAATTCACCTTTAAATTGAGGAAGAATCAACCACCAATAGAGATGTTTTTGTAACTGAAGCTTACTGTTTTCTGTTGACAAGAAAAATCAGTGAGCAATACCTCGCAATTGTGATCATATAAGATGGCAAGCAGTAGTAACAAAGTGCAGGATGTGCTCCCGCTGTGATGCAAATCAATGAACATTCAAAAATCAAAATCCCCTACCTCAGGCTGATGTGGGAGGAAATTTGTGCTACTTTGATTGGAGGGGCGAGGTGAGGGCCACCACCTGCCTGCCGTGCAAGGGCCGTCACGGGTTGAAGCAGCAGATCCAGTCATCTAGCATGGTAGGGGCCAGGTCGTAGGCTCGGGACAACCAGAGGGAGGTGCCGGTGTGAGGAGGAAGCTGGAGCCGCTGCGCCCGCCGTTGCCCTGTACGCGTCGAGGAGATGAAGAGGGAGAGAGAGCAACGGGGAGCCAAAGAATGAGGAAGAAGGAAGAAGCAGCTAGGGTTTCACCGACCGCTGGGAGGAGGCAGCGCTTGGGGGAGCTGCGGCGAGGGCCACCATCGGGGCGTTGCCGTGCTTCTGTGCGGCTGGGGATGGCCACTGGAGGGCCGGATGCGCGGTGGCGCCGCCGCCGCCGCTACTCCGCGCGTCGAGGAAGAGAGTTGTTGGCACATGGAGCTAGGGTTTAGTGGAGGACACGGGTACCTTCGGGAGGAGACATCGCTTGGGGGAGCTGCGGCGAGGGCCACCATCGGGGCGTAGTCGTGCTTCTGTGCGGCCGGGGATGGCTACCAGAGGGCCGGACGCGCGGTGCCGCTGCCGCCGCTACTCCGCGCGTCGAGGAAGAGAGGGACGGCGGCGGAGACCGAGGGGGGGCCATCCGCGCCGCTCTGTGGCTGGGGATGGCCACCGTCGGGGCGCACGCCCGGCGCTGCGCCGCGTGCCGACGGCACCGCCAGTCGCCCCGCGTCGGGAGAGAAGAGAAGGAGGTGGAGGAAAAGAGGTGGGGACCGGGTGGGGAAGATATATTTGTCCCAGAACGAATCAGAAGCCAGGACGAGAGATCCTATCCAGAAGCTAACAAAACAAACTGAAGACACTAATACATGCCTAAACAAACACGAATCAGCTGGAAGCTAATTCCACCCAAAGCTGTTGTACCAAATCCTGGCCATTGAATGCTAAATCGGACGAGCCATAAAATGAAGATGACGTGGCCAGCCTCAAATTGCAGGGAGCTGCTGGCAAATCTAGAGAGGAATTAAGAGGGCGTTCAGATTGTAATTATGTTATAGTAATAATCAGATAAAATAATTTGAAGCTGGTCTAAACACTTCAGATTAAGAGTTGTACTACAGCTAATAATAATCCATTTCTCATATAGGAATTCAAACATTACAAATTATTATAATCAATGAATAATTTTAATTTCATTTATAATATAGATTACTATAATTCAACAATTAAGGCCCAAATAGACTTTACTACTTTTTCTAAAATAAAATAATAAAAACATAATGGCCATTTAAAAATGAATTTAGAACGCAAGCATTATTCTTTTCAGAACAAGTATAGAAACTAAGATATATCACTAGTAGAGAACCTGTCTTTGAACGATATGCCAAATTGGCTTTAGTCCCGACATTTTTTGCGGTCGGGACTAGTCCCGGTTGGTAACCGGGACTAAAGGGTGTTGCCCAATAGCTAGTACGCCAGGCGTGCAGCAGCCTTTTGCAGGCAGGGGCTTTTAGTCCCGGCTGGAACTACCAACCGGGACTAAAGGCTAATCTTTAGTCCCGGTTGGTAGCTCCAGCCCGGACTACAGCTTCAATCCCGGTCTGAGCTACCAGCCGGGACTAGAGATGAGCCTTTAGTCCCGGTTGGTAACTCCAACCGGAACTCAAGAGCCCCTGTATAAATAGTCTTCTTCCTCCCTTGCCCGAGCCAGAGAGAACACATCAGTGTTTTTGAGAAAACAGAGAGTGTTCTTGAGTAAGAGAGGAGGAAGAAAGGTGTTCTTGGTGATTTTGCTTCTTCTGGCCTATACACAAGAGTTTCTTCACTCGTACTTCACTCCTAAGCAAGGTTACCAATCTCATCCTCTCTTATTTCATCACCATTTCATTTCATGCTTACGAATTGTTGTTTTTGTTGTGTATTTTGAATTTTGCATGTCATTTTATCTCAAATTGGCCTACAAATGACTTCATAGTTTTAATTATCGTTGTAATTTCAATGAGACGCTAGTGACTTACAGAAATGTATAATGAGTTTATTTTAGAGCTATAGTAGTATTTGATAGCTCATTTTAATCGAGTTTGTTTAGAAAATAAGATTTTTAATTTAGTTTAAATAAATTAATCTAGATACTAAGTAGATGGCAACTACTTATGGTTTTAATTGTCCTTTGTAATTTCAATATGAGACGATAGTGATTTAGAGAAATATATAGAGAATTTATTTTAGAGTTATAGTACTTGATAGCTCATTTTAATTGAGTTTGTTTAGAAAATAATCTAGCTAGTGAGTAGATGGCGACAACTTATGGTTCCTCGGCCTCTCATGGGGTTGGAAATGGACGGACTAAGGCTGGAGCTCCCTCTCATTCCGTGCGGCAAGTGTGAGCAGAAGATTGTGATGGAGTACCGAGTGTCCAAGGCTGGTCCCAATAAGGGTCGTATCTTCTACAAGTGTCCGGATCGCAATGTGAGCTATTTTATCGCGTTTGACCTTTTTTCAGTTTGTCTCATTTTGCTAAGTGATTTTGATTATAGTTCTTAATTTGTTGTTCTATTTTCAGTGGGACGGTACTGGATACAAAGGATGGTACTGGGAGGAAGAATATGTGACACACGTGCAAAAATCTCTTCCAGAAGAAGCGGCTGATGAAGCAGTGAGCCAGCAGACGAGGCCCATGAATGTTGAACAAACGAATGATGTGTCGTTTGTTTTAGATGGAATCGGGCGCGAAATTGTTATCATGTTGAAGTGCATTTTATGTCTAGTTTGTTTAGTAATACTTGGGATTTTCTATATTGTGGTTATGCTTACATAAGTTAATATTGATGTGATGTAACTGACCTGGCTATCTTGTATCTTGATAAGTTAATAAATTGAAGCTCATAGATGTCATGTTTAAGATTTTGATATAGTATGTCACGTGTAATTGTGCAGATCGATGAGCCCACATTGGATGTACAACGCTGATCGCCGCTCCAAAGAATTTATTGATGGCGTGCATTATTTCTTAACTGTGGCAGAGGCAAACAAGTGAGATGGTTTTATACGTTGTCCATGTGCATTATGTAAGAATTTGAAGGAATATGCTAGCGCGAGGAATATCCATGCACACTTGTTTAAGTCTGGTTTCATGTCAAACTATATTTGTTGGACCAAGCATGGAGAAATCGGGGTTATAATGGAAGAAGGCGAAGACGAAGAACTAGGGCACGATGAAGATATTTTTGCTGAATATGCTGCACTAAATGATATTGCAATGGGGGAAGCTGAAGAAGAGCAAGAGGGAGAAGATGTGTCCGTTCTTGATGATCTTGGTCAGGTCATTCGTGATGCTCAGAGAGACTGCGAAAGTGAAAAAGAGAAGATCAAGTTCGCTCGCATGCTAGAGGATCATAAGAGATTATTGTACCCGACAGCCACAGAGGAGAAAAAAAAGTTGGGTACCGTACTAGAATTATTGCAATGGAAGGCAAAGAATGGTATATCTGACAAGGGATTTGGACAATTATTGACTATTATTCAGAAAAGATGCTTCCAAAGAGAAACGAATTGCCAACAACTACGTATGAAGCAAAACAGGTTGTTTGTCCTCTGGGATTAGAAATTCAGAAGATACATGCATGTCCCAATGACTGTATCCTCTACCGTGGGGAGGGCTATAAGGATTTGGATGAATGTCTAGTATGCCACGCATCGCGGTACAAGATCAGACGAGATGACCCTGGTGATGTTGATGGCGAACATCCTAGGAGAGAAATACCTGCCAAGGTTATGTGGTATGCTCCAATAATACCACAGCTGAAGCGTCTCTTTAGAAACAAAGACCATGACAAGTTGTTGCGATGGCACAGTGAAGACCGTAAGGTAGACAATATGTTGAGACACCCTGCCGATGGGTCCCAATGGAGAACAATCAATAGAGAATTCCCAGAGTTTGCGGAGGACGCAAGAAACTTAAGGTTCGCTTTAAGTACAGATGGTTTGAACCCTTTTGGGGAGCAGAGCAGTAGTCATAGCACATGGTCCGTTACTCTATGTATCTACAATCTTCCTTCATGGTTGTGCATGAAGCGAAAGTTCATAATGATGCAGTGCTCATCCAAGGACCCAAGCAGCCTGACAACAACATCGATGTGTACCTGAGGCCCTTAGTTGATGAACTTATGTTTTTGTGGAATAAACCGGGTGTACGTGTGTGGGATGAGTTCAAACAGGAATACTTTGACCTGCGAGCAATGTTGTTCGTAACAATCAATGATTGGCCGGCTCTTAGTAATATTTCAGGACAAACAAATAAGAGATATAATGCCTGCACACACTGTTTTGAGGACATTGAAAGTTTATATTTGAAAAAATATCGAAAGGTCGTGTACCTCGGGCATCGTCGGTTCCTTCTTGCGAATCACCCCCTTAGAAAGAAAGGGAAGCATTTTAAAGGTAAGACAGACCATCGGACCAAGTCTCTCAACCGAACTGGTGAGGATGTATTTGATATGGTGAAGGATGTGAAAGTAGTCTTCGGAAAGGGACCAGGGAGCGAACCTGTTCCGAAGGATGCTAACGGATGCGCACCTATATGGAAGAAGTTCATATTTTGGGAGCTACCTTATTGGCAAGTTCTAGAGGTCCACAGCGCGATTGACGTAATGCACCTAACGAAGAATCTGTGTGTAAACCTACTAGGATTCATGGGTGTGTATGGGAAGAGTAAGGACACAATTGAAGCCCGACAAGACCTGCGATGTTTAAATGAACGAGAAAAACTGCATCCAGAGAAGACAGAGGATGGACGCCAATACTTAAGACCAGCAAGCTACACACTTAGCAAGGAAGAGAAAGAAAGCATGTTTGAATGTCTAGATAGCATTAAAGTCCCATTTGGATTCTCCTCGAACATAAAGGGTATAATAAGTATGTCAGAGAAGAAATTTCTAAACTTAAAGTCTCATGACTGTCACGTGCTTATGACACAATTGCTTCCAGTTGCATTAAGAGGAATTCTACCTCCAAATGTACGTTTAGCCACTGTGAAGCTATGTGCATTCCTCAATGCAATTTCTCAGAAGGCAATCAATCCAGGAGATCTGGTAAAGCTACAAAATGATGTGGTTCAGTGTCTTGTCAGCTTTGAGTTGGTGTTCCCCCATCCTTCTATAATATCATGACACACCTGCTAGTTCACCTGGTTAAGGAGATTAGTATTCTTGATCCTGTGTGTTCTACACAATATGTTTCCCTTTGAGAGGTTCATGTGAGTCCTGAAGAAATACGTTCACAATCGTGCTCGTCCAGAAGGAAGCATGGCCAAGGGGTACGGGACAGAGGAGGTTATTGAGTTTTGTGTTGATTTTATTCTAGACCTTGACCCGATTGGGGTTCCTGAATCGCGATACGAGGGGAGACTAAGTGGAAAGGGAACACTAGGGAAAAAAGCATATGTCGGTGCGGAGGACAATTGTTTCAATAAAGCACACTACACCGTTCTACAAAACTCCTCCTTGGTGGATCCGTATATCGAGGAACACAAGGGCATCCTAAGATCCCAGTTTCCAGGGAGAACTGAACATTGGATTACTCGTGAGCACATGCAAACTTTTGGTGGTTGGCTACGGAAAAAATGTCAAGGTGATGAGAGTCTTGATAAGCAATTGTACTTGTTGGCCAGGGAACCATCGTGGCATATCGTCACATACAAAGGGTACGAGATAAATGGGAATACATTTTATACAGTAACTCAAGATAAAAAGAGCACCAACCAAAACAGTGGTGTCCGCATTGATGCCACAGACCCGAGTGGGAATAAGCAAACATATTATGGCCGCATAATAGAGATATGGGAACTAGACTACGGACCCACTTTTAAGGTTGCTTTGTTTCGGTGCCAATGGATGAAGGTGACTGGAGGCGGGGTAACAGTTGACAATGACTATGGAATGACAATTGTGGATCTCAACAATCTTGGGTACATAGACGAACCATTTATCTTAGCCAAGGATGTGAATCAGGTGTTCTACGTAAAGGATATGTGTACGAAACCAAAGAGAGGGAGAAACGACAACTCAAAAAGTGAGCCAAAATGACACATTGTTCTTTTAGGGAAAAGAAACATCGTGGGAATTGAGGACATGTCAGACTTGTCAGAGGATTATGAAAAGGACGACCAACTCCAACCGTTTGTAATAAACAAAGACCCAAGCATCATGCTAAATAATGAAGACACTCCATGGTTACGCAGTGATCATGACCAAGGGACATACATTAGGAACAAGCTTGTTGTTGTTGCCATCACTTAATATATTGTATGAAAAACCTAATTTTTGGAAATAATTTGGTGAAAAACCTAATTTTTAACGCTACGATACTGCGAAAACTAATACCCTGTCCAAAACATATAGTTTAAAGGATTTACATTGAAAAAAACATTTTTGCATTAAGCAATTAGTGATTAATGGTTATATTACGATGACCAAAATAAAAGGAAAACAAAATAATTGTAAAGTTTAAGGCTTTTCCTTAAAAGAATAAAGCAAAAACCAAATAATGGTGCTTTTAAAACAATATTATGCCTAATAATTGATTTGTTGTTTAATTAACAAGTGTAAAAAGAAAATTACAATGAAATATATCCAAAAAAACAAAAAACCAAAATTTCCTTTGAAAGCCGGCGGGAAGGGAATAGAAAGGGACCTTTAGTCCCGGCTGGTGTTACCAGCCGGGACTAAAGGTCTCTGCTTTTCAGTTGCCACCAAAAAGACACAGACCTTTAGTCCCGGTTGGTGTTACCAGCCGGCACTAAAGGTCTCGGACTATAAAGCCCCCGTCCCTGCGCCCCCCGCTCGATCCGCGCTAAGTCCTCAGCTCATCACAATACGCCGCGCCCTCCTCCGCCGCCATCGTCTCGACTGCCGGCGGCGCCCCAACGCCCTCCTCCGGCTCTCCACCTCCCGGACGCTCGCCCGAGCAAGCTCCGTGCACGTCGCCGCCGCTGCGCCGTAGACCGGCCACCGCCGTCACCTCTACGTCGTCTGTGTGCCACGCGCGGCCCACCCCGGCCCCGTACGGCGGCGCCCCGACATCACGCGCGTCGTCCGTCGCGCGCCCGACTGCCTCAACCGCCCGGGCCTCCGGCAGCGTCCCCGATCCGACCACACCGGCCCTCCACGACACGCGCCGGCCACTGCTCGCCGGCCATTCGTCTGCCAGCGGCGCCACGCCACGCCACCAGCGTCTCCGCGCGCGGCCTCCGGCGTCTCCGGCGTCCCCGATCCAGTCGCCGCTTCGCGCGCGCAGCCGTGCCTGCCCCGGCCTTCCTCCTCGCCGCTGGCCGGCCTCTCATCGATCTCTCTCTAGTGGTGATGGGTGTGTGTGCAGTGTGTGTATATCTAAATGTCATATATAAATGTTTAATTATATTTAAATGTCATATATAAATGGAGAGTGTATATCTAAATGCTATATAATGCCTCTTTTCATGTTTTTGTTAATGCCTTCAATGTTTTTGTTAATGGCTTATATAATGTAAATGCCTTCATTTTTAAGAAATGTGAATATCCCTTCATTTTTAAGAAATGTGAATATGTCTTCATTTTAATTCACTGTTGGCATTTAAATGTATATATGTATATATAAATGCTTTCCCTTTTCCTTTGATATACACAATTCTAGTTTATATGCCTTCATTTTTAAGAAATGTAAATGTGTGTGTGTGATCCTTAGAATTCCCAGAATTGAATTCATATTATAAATAATAACTATAGTTGTTGTGGAATTGAATATAATTCATAGTATAAATTATAGTTGTGGAAGAAGAATCCATAGAATTCGTTAAATAAAGTCTACAATTTTCCACCTCTCAACCTATGAATTTGAGATAGACTTATAATTCATGTATATTAATTAGCTAGCTAGATATCATCCTTTATTATTAGAATTTAAATTTCTTCATGTATATATACTTTAGATATGGCCATGAGGACGCGATGGAGGATGCCATGATGGATCTTATCAATTCCGCCCCCACGGACGATGATAATGCTGAGGCGGATGACGGGAGTCAATACTTGAATCTAGGAAATGAACTAGAAAATGTCTTGCAAGATGACATCACTGGCGAGGTATATATATACTTGATTAATTAATTAATCCATCTTCTATGTAGCTAATATATACATATTGGTGATTAATTAATGTATATGTGTGCATTGTGTGTGTAGCCCTCTGGATCGACAATGAGTCGAAAGGTATGAGGCCCGACAAAGCCGGTGGAGGGTCATTACGTAATAACAGAGTTCAATGAAACTACGGGAGAACCACTTGGAGAACATGCGAAGAAATTTGTTAACTACTGTGGTTACCTAGTAAGGGATAGATTGCCGATCAATGCCTGGGAATGGAAAGAGAAGACAAATGCTCCTCATATTAGTTTTGTCTCTAATTTAGACAAGACCCTTATCTGGGATGATCTTCTCTAACATTTCATGCTTGAAACAGAAGATGTTGATATGAAGGAGTTAGTTAAGAAGTGGGCTATAAAGAAGATGGCCACCATGTTCCAGTCTTGGAAGAAAAAACTATACAATGATTATGTTAATAAGAATGTGACACCAAATTTCAACATTAGGGGTCCGCTATCAAAGTTGAGGCCTTATTGGGATGAATTTGTGCAATACAAGACATCAGAAGAGGGTACAGAGTGGACACGAAGGAACCGACAGAATGCCCAACAAAAGGAATACCACCCTCACTTGGGGTCAAGTGGCTACAAGACTGCCAAGGTAAAGTGGGAAAAGGTAGAATCAATGCTACTTGAAAAGCAGATCATACCAGCTTCACTTGATTGGCCCGAACGCTGTAAGAATTGGTTCTTTGCGCATGGTGGATCACTTAACCTAGAAACCGGAGGGTTAGTGTATGGTGAAAGGATTCGAGAGGCAGCAGAAAGACTTTGTCAGGCTATAATGGCTGCTGCTAGTGGTGCGTTCAAGCCCAACAGAGAAAAGGATGAACTAACATATGCCCTCCAAATAGCTGAACACAGTGGAAGAACAAGAGGCAAAGGGGCCATCTCTTGGCAGCATGGCTTTCCTGAGGACAGAGGCACATACAGAAGCTGTCAGAGAAAGAAGGATGTGGAGAACGAGCGGTTGCGAAGGTTGGAGATGGCGGTGCTTGAATCTTAGGACCGAGAAAAAACTAATGAGTCGAGGATGCAGGAAGAAATTAAACGACAAATGCAAATAGCATTGACTAATATTTCCCAAGGACGGTCAGCATTACAGCCGGGAGGTAGCCCTACTAACTAGATTCTAAGTAGTTGTGCTTCCACAGAGCTACCAGATGATGTAGACTTGCGCTTCCCTGTGGATAACATTACTGTACCTCTTACCGCATGTGAGCTGCACGTTCCAAAGGATAATGGCAGCATCATGGTTGCTGCCGGTGTTGTCTCCCCTATTGACCCTACTAGAACACCAAGAATGCATTGCCAAATAATACCACCTGGATATGCTAGTGTCTCCGTGGATAGATTTCTTAAAGGATGCAACAGAGTGGCTCTTGACATTCCAGGAGGTGATGGGGAGAAGACTCTGGGAGAAGCGGAGCATGCATTTATTCTATGGCGCAAGAGATACATTGTTATTCCGGGGGCATCGCCTCCTAAACTACCTCACCATAGGTACATATGATAGTGTTGTGAGCAATTTTATATACTGACTAAACAAGTATAAAGTACTCATGTTCTCTAATTTTGTTTTGTCATATATAGCAGCAGGTCCTCGGATCAGCATAGTGCTCCGAGGAGGTCTCTAACGTCGCCGCCATAGCAGCCGTCTCCAAGGACGAGGTCTCCAACGCCACAGCAGCCGTCTCCAAGGCGAAGATCTCCAACACCAGCAAGGAGGTCTCCAACGCCGCCGCCGCAGCAGCCGTCTCCAAGGCGATCTCCAACACCGGCAAGGAGGTCTCCAACACCGCCGCCGCAGCAGTCGTCTCCAAGGCGATCTCCATCACCGGTAAGGAGGTCTCCAACCCCTCCGCCACCTCAGCCTGAGTTGACAAAGAAGTCTGCGGCTAAGAGGTCTATCCCATCACAATCGACGAAGTCTTCATCCCAATCGGCGAAGAGGGCAGCCTCCGGGAGTAAAACAAAGCCTATTCCCCAGAAGTTGCCTTATGAAAAGACGGATTAAGAAATTATGGCTACTTCTAAAGAAGAAGTGGCAGAGTTCTTTGCAAAATTGAAAAGGGACAATGAAGAAAAAGAACGAGCTAGGCGAAACCCTCCAAAGCCGCACTACGTTCTTCAGAAAGAACTAAGAAAGAAGTTGGAGCAAAAGAAGAAAGAGATGCGTGAAGCTCGTAAGCCACCGCTAGCAACAGACTATGACCGCACTCTCATGAAGGTGGCGACGACAAGTAAGAAGAAAGCAGGGAAAGAGGTTGCACAACTCGGAGACTCATCAAAACCAATTCCCCCACTAGTTGTTCGTGATGAGTATGGAACATTTATGAACGAAGATGGAGAGGTCAACATAGAGCAACTTGCTACTTTCTACGTCGAAACTGGTCTTGACATAAACCAAATTCTCTATGGTGGTGAAATCGACTCTGCCCCAGAAGTTGATCCTTGGAAGATTTATAAATATGGCAATAGTTTATTCAACCCTGATGCCGCACAAAGAGATCATGACACACAAATGTACAGGTTGAACAAGTGGTACTTAGAGGCATGTAAAAGGAACGAGCAATGGCTACTTCTCAGAGTCAGACAACGACACTTCTTTCATGGCGATGACATCATACATATTAACTTCTCAGAACTACACCAACTATGCCACCATGATGCCCTCGACAAATCTTTCCTCAGCTGCTTTTGTCTGTAAGTGTGATTGCATTGTTTCTATTATTACTAAAGTAACTTGCATGTGTTGTATATATAGAGTCATCCTTACACTATATATGTACGTAGACATGAGATGAACATGCTCAGAAAAATAAAGGACAATACTATCGGTTTTGTTGATCCATACATTGTATTCAAAGACCAAGTTACTCTCGAGTCTAATTGGCGACCTCAAGTAGAGAAGAATCTCATGAGGTTCTTAGTTCACCAAAAGGACAAGAAATCGATACTCTTCCCGTATAACTTCAAGTGAGTGTGCACATTTTATTTCCCTTAATTACTTGACCCATATATAGTTATTGAATTATATGACTTCATATGCTATAAACATATATGCAGCTTTCACTGGATCTTGATGGTCATCTATGTGGACAATAATCGGTTAATAATATTAGACTCGTTGAGAAAAGATCGAGCCGATTATCAAGACATGATAGACATTATCCAGAGGTAATTTAATATCGGTCACGAACCAAATTCTTTATTGCTCTCTTAAATCTTCAAGGTTAATTAACAATCTTCAAAACTTTGTTGCTAGTATTTGGGCAAAATTCATTCAAGATCACCGCACTGATCGTAAAGCGTCACTGAACGTAGTGTTAACCCAAGTAAGTACTACTAGCTATATATATACAGTTTTTATAAACTTGATAATGTGAGTGTGTCTTCACTAGATAACGAGAGGTTTCTTTTTCTCGTAAAGTGGTGTTTGTGGCAGGAACCGGGGAATAATTTGTGTGGATACTATGTTTGTGAGTTCATCAAGGCGTGTATGAGTAGACCTAGGCTAGAGAAGCTTAAGGTATGTTTCACAATTGATTTCTTACTATTGTTGGTGATACATCCGGCCCAGGCAGGGTTGGCCGAGGCCCGATAAATTGAGGTTGCCCGGACCCCAATAGTTCTTAGGCACACCCACTCGGAGAAAGGCCCAATCTCCCTAAAAGACTAGTCTGATAGGGAAAGGGTGGCTCTCCCTTTTAAGGTGGCTTCCTCCTCCCAAGCTAAGCAAGGTGGGATTATTCAGAGGCTCACACATTCGCCGCCCGACTACAACTGGGCCACTTAGCCTATTATTTGTTGTGTCTTTGCCAACGGGTAATAATGGAGGATGTCCTCATCATTCCCACCCCTTAAACAAGGGCCTAGCTCTGATACCAAATGATACATCCGGCCCAGGCAGGGTTGGCCGAGGCCCGATAAATTGAGGTTGCCCGGACCCCAACAGTTCTTAGGCACACCCACTCAGAGAAAGGTCCAATCTCCCTAAAAGACTAGTCTGATAGAGAAAGGGTGCTCTCTCTTTTAAGGTGGCTTCCTCCTCCCAAGCTAAGCAAGGTGGGATTATTCAGAGGCTCACACGTTCGCCGCCCGACTACAACTGGGCCACTTAGCCCATTATTCGTTGCGTCTTTGCCAACGGGTAATAATGGAGGATGTCCTCATCAGTTGGTTCCTATTCGTAGTTAGTCATATATATATCTATACTAATACATTTTCTTTACTTTGATTCAAACTGAAGTCTGATTGGTTGGCGGCAAAGGTTCTACAATCAGACAAGATCAATGCAATTGTCGAGACGATTGCAGGGTTTATTGTGGACGAAGTCATACAACCCAATGGAGAGCACTACTACGACCCAAAAGAAAAAATCTTGCCCAACCAAGATTAAGTCTAATTTGTATTAGATGTTATCCAATATCGTATCAAAGACATATCTCGTGTGTATATATATTGTGTAATATTAATTACCTCTCTAGTATATATATATATATATATATATATATATATATATATATATATATATATATATATATATATAGTTTCGTACTATAATTATGTCCTTTATATATGCTCAAAATATATACGCGTATATATATAGCAGCATAGAATGCGCCTTCAAAAACATATTCTAAAACCATAGCTAATATGAAATGAAAAGAAACCAAAAAGGAAAAAGAAAAAAAAAGACAAAAAGGAGACGAACCTTTAGTCCTGGTTCGTAATAAGAACCGGGACTAAAGGTGGCAGCAATGCTGCACGTGAGGAAGCACCCTTTACTCCTGGTTCTTATTACGAACCGGGACTAAAGGATGTCACCTTTAGTCCCGCATTCGTGTTCCCAGTTGAGAAATCAGGAGTAAAGGGGTTTCCCAACCGGGAACAAAGGCGTGTTCTGTACTAGTGTATATACTTAGCCAAGAGCTGTGACTAGTAAATTAAATTGTAATATTCAGCTACCGCTTATATACATGACCAAGGGGTGGAGCACCGTTTTTGACGTCCACATGCCAAATATTTGTCATGCCCTTTGGGTCTATAGCCAAACTGCCCTCCAATTTGCCACGGTGAATATTTTGTCCTCCCGTCCCGGCACTGCGCTAATTTCAGCCATGACCGTTATCAAGCCAGGCCTTAGGCTTCCTCATCAGGCAATAAGCGTAAGCTAATGGGTCCTAAATTACAAAGAATGGTTAAAATCCCATCGAATTTCCATGGGCAACTTTGAGCTCTCGTAGACAAAATAGAAGATCAATTCTTAGTATTTTCGTCTGTCTTGCCAAGAGCAACTGTAGTTCAAACAGAACTCATACAGAACAAGAACCGGATAAAATTCAAACAGAACTCAAAACACTGTCACTTCGTAGTTCAGCAAAGTTACACCCACTGATCACTTTGTAGCTCTTTCCTTGCCAAGAGCTACTGTGCTGGTTAAACATCATTTATCAGACAAGAACCGGATAAAATTCAAACAGAACTCATAACAGAGCAACACCCCCGGTACATACGTAGTAGGACTCATAACACTTTATAAGAGCCAAGGTTACAGAGACTAATCACATAGGAGTACCCTTATTTCTTCTCCAAACCTTTTCTTGTGCTAGGAGAAAATGAGGCTCATGTTGTATTACCCTAGCTTGGAACAGATATTACACTGTCTAAATATTGGTTGCCGGTAGTATAGTATAGAATCCTAAAGAAAGAATGGTTACATTAATTATACATGACCTCTGATCGATGCTACATCATCGAGAAAGAAATACTACTAGCTAGCTAGTACCCGTTTCTTCAGTTACATATATTGCATTGCAGCAAAGAATACTAATAAGAAGGTAAAAAAAACAAACAGATCGAAAACATTTCCTCGAAATCCTTGGGGCCGGGGCGCTTCCAAAATGCATCTTGCATCCAGAGCCTTCCTGTGCCTCCTACTACCTAGAGCAAAAGAAACATACAAGAAGCCGCCGCAACGCAATTGATTCAAAGAAAAGAGATCACCAACGAAGCCATGTTTGTTTAGTTCGCCGCCGCCGAGAAAAAACCAATGGAGTCACCACCACCAATGCCGCCGTACGTGTGCATGCCCTCCTTGTCACCATCATCATTTCGTCTGCCAATGCCTGGCCTGCCCCTCGCCTACCACTGCTCACCGCCACCGCCACCGGGGCGAGCGGCGGCGTGCATGTGCTTGAGCTTAGTGAGCTCCTTCCTCCGCTTCCTCGCCTTCGCCGCCGTGGCCGCCTTATCCCTATCGCCCTGACACGCCGCCCCACCGCCGTGCCCAGCGGCGGCGGTTCCCGCGGGGAAGACGCTGACGGCGGGCGTGCTGCTCCGCTTGTCGACGTCGAGGCCAAGCGTGAGCGAGCAAGGATCGTCGTCCGTGTCCTCCTCAGCCGTCGCACCGCTGCCCACGGGCTCGACCGCAGCCGCAGCGTCGCGCGGGTCCTGGAACGCCGCCGCGAGCTGCGGCTGTGGTTGCTGAAGCTGCTGCGCGTACGCGGACGCGGACGACGGCGACCCGCGCGGGTCCGCCACGACCGGGTGGTAGTACCACGCGCAGGGCTGCAGGCACAGCGGCGGCGGGCTGCCGTGCGGGTGGTGCTGCTCGTACCCGGCGGCGGCGCCTGGCGGCCATGAGCCCCAGACGTAGGGCACTGGCACTGGCGCCGGCGCCGCCGTGGTGTATAGGAACCCCGGTCGCGGTGGAGTCGCCGGCGGGGATGCTGCTGCTGCCGCCGCCAGGGATTCCGACGCCTGCTGCTGTTGCTGCTGTGCTGGCATCGCTGCCGCGGTCACCGTCGCCGGCGCCTTGGTCTTGACCTTCCTCGCCACCTGCAGTGAGGATCGAATAGGCATCCGTGTCAGTCAAGACCAGCAGCAGTAGTATGACTCCGCGGATCAAGAAGGAGACGAAATCCGCCGACGTGGTCACGCCGCCGAACGACGAGCCGCCACGCACGAGAGCTCAGCTCGATTCGAGGAAGAAGTACACGGCTGCCTGCGTTGCGTGCAGCAACTCCCTTTGGTTGGTTTGTTTTTGTAATGTAACCGATCGAAGCGACTGGAAGAGATGGGCAGGCGCAGGCACTCCGATCCCATGCCACGCGTGCCATGCGGCCATCAACTAGCGTCGTCGGCATTGCACCGAGCTAGCCGGCCGGCGTGGCATTATCCAAAGGAAGAAGAAACCGGCCTTTGGCGTCATTATCCAACCAAAGGACTCTGTCGGCGTGGCATGCGTGCGTACGTACAAGAACAAGTGCTGTGCTCCCACAATTCGAACACGACTAGCAGCAGCTGCAGGAGCTAGGTGTACTACAGTAGTAGAAGTGGGCAGGAAAGTGCAGAGCAGGTCATGCAAGCAGCACGTGTCCAAGTGTGAAGGGGAACATGCAAGTTGGAGGATTGGAACGTGCTAGATTCTTGTCTGCCTAACAATGGCAACACATCATTGTTGGATAGCAATCGTACAGTACTATAATCAGAGTGTGATGCTACGTCATGTGTCGAGTCAAGTACAGGATTACGTAGAGCATCAGGGAAGGAAGAAGGAAAACGAAAACGAAAACGAAAGGGGAGGGAGGAAAGCGATGGGTGGTGATAGGAGGATGTGCCTGTTCTTTCAGCTGCTTGTTCGCCTCCTTGAGCGACAGGTACTCCTGCATCACCATGTCCTTCTCCTGCGTGCCAGCTCACATCGATCAGTTCAGTAATGAACTGAAAAGAGGTTGAAGACGATCGACGTCGTCATCCTACTATAGTACCTTCTTCATGTTCTCGTTCTGCGACGAGAGGTCGGCGACTTTCCTGGCGAGCTCGTCACGGATAGCCTGGCGACGGAGGATGGTCTGGCGAGCGGACTCCCGGTTAGCCAGCACGCGTCGCAGCCGCTTCGCCTCCTTCTCGGCCTGTCACCGCCCCGACGCACGCTGGTGAAGACACGGCTCACGGAATCGCGAGCTCGGAACACGAGTAGGTTACCTCGGTGAGCGCGTGCCGGGGCCGGGGCCGCGGCCCGTATCCGGTCGCCGGCGGCGGCGCCTGCTGGTGCTGCTGGAACGCCTGGTGGTGGTGCGCATGCGGTGGTGGCCCGCTGCCCCCGCCGGCGCTGGAGCTGCTCGAGCATGGGGAGGCTTGGATTCCCACTTTCCCTAGCTCCAGACTCAGCCGCGTGCTCGCCAGCTCCTCCTCGTCCTCCTCCTGTTGTCGTCGTCGGTCGGTCGATCGATCCATCCATCATCATCAAGAATTAATTGTCAGGGTCAACAGCAAATTATCAGCGACGGAATAGGCGGTTGTAGAGTAATCAATGATTCACCTGAGTAAGAGTAGGAGTAGGAGTAGGAGTAGGAGGAGGCGCGCGCCGCAGCAGAGGCGGCGGATGCTGCTCGCCGGCGGAAGGCCCGACCCCAGCCATGTCGGCGAGCGCCATGGCGGCGTCGAGCTCGACGTCGACGGTGACGCCGGACCGGCGGCGGCAATGCCGCCGCCCGTCGCTATCATCAGACATGGCGCGCGGGGGTTGGATCGGAGGCCAGCCGGGGGTGGTGGTGGTGGGAGCGCCGGGCGGATGGAGAGCGAGCTGCTAGCTAGCTAGGTGCCGGAGCCTCCTCGTATGGGTCGAGAAAGAAGTAGAGGTGCGGTGCGGGGGAGAAGAAGAGGGGGTTCGACTTCGACGGCGGGCGGGGGGCGGTGGCGGTGCCAAGCTGCTGAGTAGTAGGGCCCGGCCCCGATTATTAAATATCTGCCGTCGCCGCCTCGTCGGTAGGCGGCCACCCCGCGAGCGCCCGGTGGAGCCCATCATTCTCGGCCGTCCCATGGCGCCACGCCCCGCCCGGGCTCACCTCCACGCAGCAGCCGCGCTGGGGACACGCGGAGGCCGGGCGCCCCAGCGACCAGCATGCAGACCGCCGCGGGCGGGCGGGCGGCCCGAGGCGGTTGAGGCCCCACGTGTCAGAGTGCCTCCCACCCGCGCGTGGGCTTGCTTGCTGGACCAACGAGCGCGGGAGGGTGCCTTTATTTTCGAGAGGAGGCCCGCATGTCAGTCAGTGTCAGCTCTCGCCTTCGCCACGGGCCCGACGCCGACCGGCCGTGTGGCCGCCGCGGATGGACGCCGTCACGCCGCGCGCAGCCAATCCCGATCCGGCTCGGGAGAAGCGTGTGTTGACTGCTGATCACCGAGCTTGTCCGTGTGCTCACTGCTCAGTCCCCGTGGGGGCAGCAGGGGTGCTCGACCAACCGCTATCCATCTAGCCAAGCTCGATCAGATGGCAGCGCGAAAGCCGAGGCGGAAAACCGACTCAACTGTCTGTCGTCTCCTGTACTGTACCGCTAGATCTATAGGATTTTTTTTTCTTTCTTTTCTACGAGGCTCTGTGGTGCTCCACCAACCGGCAAGTATCTGCTCGTACTTACCACCACTCTAAACAGCAGTCCATGACACTTACAATAAATAATACTTCTTCGATTCCTCATGTATAGCTAAGATAGTCTAAATTTAAGGTTTATAAATTTGGACAAAATTTCAAGAAAAAAAAATAGTACCATTATTAAACTGACTGTAAAATATATTTTCACATAAATTTATTCATTTTATATCATAGATATTATTTCTTTTAGTCAAGACTAATACAAAATTGATTAATACAAATTATAATAATTAGTTTATTCCGGAAACAATCTATAAAAGAATGTACTTTCACTTTTTAACGAGTCAGAACAGTTCGAATTTTGACTATATTTATACTAAACAAATACTAACAATCGTGATACCAACCAATTAGAGCAAGACTAATAATACAACCAGCTGCTGGCTGTAAGATTTTCTTGCAGTCTGCTCTCAGCCCACCCATATAGAGTAATAGTTAAGCCTTCAACATTAATATTAGGTCCACCTGTCACTCTTACATACTTCCTTGATTTTTGTAACTGAGCCGGCTGTAACCTTAGAGCAAGTTTAATAGATACAGCTCACTTCTGGCTGCAAGGGTTCTTCCAGCCTTCTTACAGCTCACTCATATAGTAGTTGCTTCTTCATAATTAATACATGACCCACATGTTGTCGGTGTTTTGACCCAGGGGGTCAAGACCACCAACTAGTAAATTTGTATATTGCGTGCTCCCTCTCCCAGATGTGATGCAAGAAGAACACAAGATTTATCCTGGTTCGGGCAAAGGAGGCCCTACGTCCAGCGGGGGAGGATGGATTGTATTATCTTGCACCGAAGTGCTCGTACAGGGGGTACAAGCAGGTTGGTTTACACGGGGGTACTCAGAGTGAGCTGAGGCCTAGGACTAGCAGGGCTATCCTAGGAGATCGAGTCGCTTGGTTGCTAGGGATGTTGATCGAGCAGGCAAGGAGTGGTGTTGTGAGTGTGAGCAGATGTCTAAAGATCTGACCCGCTGCTCGGCTTGGAGGTGGAGTTCTGTGTCTCTCGCTCCTCTTGCCCCTCCCTCCTTAGTCTCTATCCCAGCGTCCCCTTTTATAGATCAAGGGGAGGCACGGGAGTACAGAGCCCTAAACTGTAGCGGCATGAGAGGTGTGTCCGTGCTCCATGCTTGCGATGGGACGTCGATCGCTGTAGCGGCGTGGCCTCCTTGTCCTTCCGGGGCTTCAGGGCATGGTGATGGCGGACTGGACGCCGCCGTACGACACGGCGCAGTACGGTCGACCTTATGTAGACGGGTACGAGTCCCACAGTTGACGTGAGACGGACTGGTTGGGAGCCATGCCGGAGTGGTTGGAGACGATGGCCGAGCCCCCTGGTCGAGGGGGGGGTCGAGGCCAGCGTGACCCTGTCGTATCCCTGAGGACACAGTCGAGGGTTGTCCTGTTCGTGGCTCGAGGGGGTGCCTCTGGATTCCGTACCTGCGATGTGGCTACAGCGGGCGCACGGTTGACGGAGGTCCCGGGCATGGGCGGCGAGTTGATGGATTTGACTGCGGTAGTGGGCGCCCATGGCGTTAGGCGGGGGTAGGTAGGCGCATTGGATCCCCTTTACCCCATACCGGGAGCAGGTGAGCTGACCGAGCCTCCTGCGCGCGGGTCGTTCGATCGACCCCCTGTCCGTCAATCGGGGTAGAGGCGGAGGCTGAGGGGTCGTTCGTTCGACCCCTGTCCGTCAGTCGAGGTAGGGACGGGGGCTGAGGGGTCGTTCGTTCGACCCCTGTCCGTCAGTCGAGGTAGAGGCGAAGGGGTCGTTCGTTCGACCCCTGTCCGTCAATCGGGGTCGAGGTGGAGGGGTCGTTCGTTCGACCCCCGTCCGTCAGTCGAGGTAGAGGTGGAGGGGTCGTTCGTTCGACCCCTATCCGTCAATCGGGGTCGACCCGGAGGGGTCGTTTGTTCGACCCCTGTCCGTCTGTTGAGGTCGACGCAGAGGAGTGACTTGCCTACTGTTTTTCCAGTAATGGGTCGGCCCACGAATGATCACTGTTGTTGGTGAGGTCAGCCTTCGTTTGATGGGCCTTCTCCCGCTGGTTGGACGGCTGATCGGATCCTACCTTAAAAATAGTTGGTATGTTAAGCATTAGATTATCACACGTTTATGGTACCTCTTAACTTTGTACCCGACACATGTCTCTCTCACAACTTCCTTTGGTTTTTGTGCTCAAGCTAGCTGTAAGCTTACATCTCACCTCTCCTCTCTCCTCCACTCAGCATTCAGCCCTCTTAGAGCCTACTTGCTCTTACAGTCCGCTTTGTTTATCTCTTTTCTCTTCTCTCCTCCACGTCACCATTTAGCCAGCTTGTAGCCTGCTACTATACTTGCTCTTATATAGTTCACAATAAATTTTATTTAGAGACATAAATGTTAATACTATTTACTCTTAATTAAACTTGAGTTACTTTTTGCATGACATAGATTATGTAAATGCATTTTTCCGTGGACGGATGGAGTATAAGATATTTTTTTTGTTCATTCAAAATCTCACAATGCATTTTACCTCACTATTATTAGAATCTCATAATCCAATGAAATATAGACTTAACATAAATTTTTATATAATCCGCCGGACATTGGTAGCAACCAAACCAAGGCAGTGTTCAAAGGCAAGTAGCCAACTCGGAAAAGCTAGTAGTAGTAGGTTACGCGCGCCATGCCTCCCCTGCCCCCGGTCGCGCGCCTACGAGCTTTGTGTAGGGTGGGGAGTAAGCAAGAACACAACAAGGAGGATAGGGCACACCGTACCGATCGAGGTCAGTGACGGGCCATGCATGCACATCCCCGATCATCATCAGCTGATGCTGATCCCTAGCTAGCTTGCCTTTCCTGTCTCCCGTCCCGTCCCGTCGGTTCCAAGCGACGTCGTTTATTTTATTTTATTATATTATCTCTGTATAATAATGTACTTACTTACTTACCTTATTGTAAAATAGAAATAACACGTACGGTCTCGACTTTGATTTTAAATTTCTATAAAATAAAAAAAATATTTTAAGAGAAATCTATTTATATGATTTTCACATTTTTGAACTTAATAACTTAAAGATTATTTATAATTTATAAACCTTATTCAAAATGATTTCTTTTATTTATATAATATGGATGAGTATAGCTAGCTAGTATGCACCGTTCATCGATCAGTCGGTGAGGTAAGAAACGCCCGGCCCGCCCGCGCGCAAATTTAGGACTGATCTGATGATACAAAAGTGGCGCACGGCCGGTGTGGGTCACTACTGGTCCTGCAGGTATCGTGCTTGGTCCATGCCCCATGCTCGATCGCGCACACGACGATCGATCAGCAGGCCGGCATGCATGCACAGCGGTCACACAGCGGTCAGTACTCTCGATCATGTGGACCACCGTAGTACCATCCATCCGTCCGTCCGTCCGCCGCCCTTGCAACTTGCCATCAGCGCACCGCAGACTGCAGAATACAATGCACCCGGCCGGCCCGGGGAAGGTTGCTGCAAGTCCCGGGACTTGCGCCGTACCGGGCCTGGCCGGGACGACGGACGATGCAGAGCCGGAAAGTGTGTGGTCGGGTCGTCCCTCGTGGCGTAGTACAGTACTACAGTGTACGTGACCAATGGGACATCACATCACCCCTGCTCGATCTACTGTAGCTCCATCTATCCATCTGCCTGGTCGGCCCGGCTTTTCACGCGCCCCCGCCTCGGGACTCGATCCCCTACCCCTAGGGCGGCGCGCGAGCAACCCCACGTCGCCGGCAAAAGCTAGCTAGGCCGGTACGTAGGATCCGCATCGCAACGGCGGCGGCGGCGGCTGCTGCTGCTGCTCGCGGTCGCCGCCCCGCCCACCGCCTTCCTTCCCGCTGCACAAGGAGGTTGCCATGCGTGCCGCGTGCGTGGCCTCCGATCCGATCCACCAGCTGATGAGCGCGCACCCGCCGGCCAATTCTGTGACACCGGCAGTCGGCGGCGCGATACGCGTGCGTTGCGCGCTCGGCCGGTCTTCGTCGCCGCGCCGCCGTACGTACGTAACGTACGTCAGCCGTTCGTATCTTGTGCGTTGCGTGCGTCGACCATGCACGCATGCCGCCATCGATCTGTACCTTGGAGTGTCGAGCGAGGCAGCCGCAGCTAGCTTGCTGTCCCGTGTCCCGCGTGCTGTGCGCGCTGTGACGGCCCGCCCGGCCCCCTTGTCCCATGCATTGTCGCAACTCGCAAGCTGTGTTCAGACATCTACTACTACCTCTGTACGTACTCGAATAGTAATACAATTATAGTAAACTCCTTTAGTCCCTATATGTACAGGTCTTTCTCGTTTTTTTAGAAATAACTTCAATTAATTTTATTTTAAATACCAGATCGAGAGAGTACGTGCTAGTTAAAATGCTTCACGGCCGGCAGGCAGGATCGAGATCGATCGATGCGACTGGACTGGTGTTAATTATGCATGATGGGGCCAAATGACACGGGTCAAGTCATCGACGCCGCTGCCGAAGGCGAGACCATCATCCACGGGAGGGATGATGAGCGAGTCCCAGTCGATGGCCGTAGCGGCGTCTTCTGCTCCGTCCACGCCGCCGACGCCTTGCGACCCCGACGACGAGCTGTCGTGAGAGTTCGCCGCCGGCGCACGTCGTCCGTTGTGGTCAGCCGCGTCGTCGACGACGCCGACCGCAGCAAGCATCTGCTGCTGCTGGTGTCTCGTCGCCACCGCCACTACTGCTGGCGCCGGTGGTGGTAGTGGCTGTAGCTGTAGCTGTTGGTAGCCGTAGTGGACGACGTCTTGTTGAACGGCGACGGCGAGGTCGCCTCGCGGGTTATTGAGCGGCCGGCGGTCGAAGGACCTCAGCGTGCCCGTGCTGATGTACACCCGGCAGACGCTGAACTCGTTGCGCAGCTGCATGCATGCAGAGACATGGCAGATAAAGCATGCAGTTGCGCGCATCATATTTTTTTTTTTGACAATAACAGTTGCATCATTAATTAATACTGTCTGTACGATCGACACGATTACATACAGTCATCATTAAATTGGTAGATAGTCCAAAACCAAAAGTGTGCTACTGCATGCTAGTACTAAATCGCATGCACGATCGAGGACGGAAAGGACGACGTACCAGGATGGGCACCGCCCCTGGCGCCGGCGGCGCGATGTCGTCGGCGGCGACGGCCTTGTACTCGTTCATCTTCCAGATGGTCTTGTTACCGGTGGGCGCGCGGCCCTGGTAGAAGACCATGGTGCGCTTCTCCCCGATGACGCGGCTGTTACTACTGGTGGCCGCCGCCGGCGACGACGAAGAGTAGACGTAGGACGGCGACCCCGTGGCCTTCCAGTACCCCGACGGCGTGGTGCGCGCGGGCCGGCCGCCGTGGAGCTCCCGCTCAGCGCGCGGGCAGAAGAAGAACCACTGCTCCGTGTCCGACACGTTCGCCGCGCCCGCCATCGATTGGAGCTCCGATGGGTGGTAGCCGTAGATGTCCACCACGGGGATCAGGTGCTCCACCACCGGCCTCGTGCCGGCTAGCCGGTGCCGGAGGTAGAACGTCAGTAGCTCCTCCTCCGTCGGGTAGAACCGGAATCCCGGCGCCAGCAGTGGATCGCTACTGCCGCCGCCATTATTACCACCACTTTCCATCATCTCGAATCCCCGACCCTGTCGTTCTCGATCGTTCGTCGCACGCTGACGATGATGATCGGTAGATTGCTGCTGATTGCTAACTAAATAGTTTGTGATGATCGATCAAGCATGCACGTACACGAACTCCTTGTTCCTCGATCTCGATCACTTCCAGGATCTTGGTGTAGGGGATGGATGGATTCGATCGGATCGGTGAGCTAGGAGACGGAGCGCAGCGAGCACGGCTGGGACTGACCAGGAGAGAGCAGCATTTATAGATCGACCAATAGTTGGGTACCTGTTGCTTTGCGAGGTAGCTCTCCATGCACGACGTACAAGCACAACTCAGAGAGAAGATTGATGAAGAAAATTACAACATGCAGCATGGCCGTGTTTCCGCGTTGACCTGGACTGACCTGGACCGAGAAAGAACGACTCTACTCTTTGCTTCTCGCCGGCATTATTATTCTTGGGTCTATCTCTATAGTGTACTAGCGCACTAATCCCTTGGTCCCAGAATAAGACAAGTGGTTATCAAATATGTGTAGACCATTTAAAAAAAATTAAACTAGGTTTATCAAAAAGTATGCAATATTTATTTATATCTCTAGATAATTAAGTCTATTATAAAATCCGATGTGATACTAATGTAAATATTAACATTTTTTACTATAATTTGTCAAAGTTGAACAAAAATATTAATCAATTCAAAAAGTGAGAATAACTTTAATTTTGGTACCAAAGGAGTATGTTTTGCGCCTGTAGCTAGTGGCACAGACGGAGCTCAGTGGGGGTCAAGCTGGGCTCCGGGGCCCCCTTGCCTTCATGAAAATTTTATAGAGCCTAAATGCTATTAGCCTGTTGTGTCTTGTCGCATGAAAGTCCTAGCTCATCCCTGCCTGGCTATCTACGTGAATCAAGAGTCTGCATCCCTGGCCAGATGATCAGCTAGTGCTCCTAGCTTTCCTTTTCCTCTACTCGTACAATAGACCTACAGCTATGACTACAAAACTTTTGTGTTCTCATTTATTTTTTTTTCACTTTCAAACTCTTTAGTCTGTAAAAATATGTAGGATAGTTTAAATTAATTATATGTTACATATATTTCTCTTTCCCAAATAAGTATCATTTCGGATCCAGATCAATTTTTTCTTAAATTTAACTAGATTTATAAAAAAAAATATTAGCAACATTTGTATCTCTAGATAAGTTTTTTATAAAAATAAATTGAAGAATTAGTCTAATGATACTTATTTTACATCATAAGTATTAATAATTTCTTATACATATTTGGTCAAAGTAACATCTGATTTCTCGGGAATTGAGAGTGGTACTTAATTTTTGGATGAAGGGAGTCATTATAAAGTATACAAGACCAAATTTTTCATCACCGGTATACGTTTGGATTCAAAGGTAAATTGACCCCCCTACGTTTTGCTCCGAGCTCCGCCATTGGCTAGTGGAGGCTTGTATTCACCTTGTTCGCTTAAACTTATCAACCAAACTTATCAATCATGGTATAATGTTTTTATCTCACGCTAGCCGCCACGCTGCCCTTTGGCAGCCAACGCGCCATAAACTTACACCAAGCAGGGTGTTGAAGAAGCCAAACTTTATCGTAGAATAGAACAAAAAGACAAGAGAGATTTTCAATAGTTACACCACTCAATTAAAGCTTCGATGGGGTTTTCGATGAGGGTTTAGGGTTTATGGTTCTGACCAAAAATTTAGGTGATTTGTTTCATAATTTTTAAAACCATTTTAGGACAAAATAGTTTAACTGAAAACTCAAATGTAGCATTCCAAAATGAATTTTAGTTTCAAACTACAAAACCTGTGACACAAGATCTAAGCAAAATGATGAGGCCGTATTTGAATTTTAGTATCTAACTAAGGGAATATAGGATTTTTTTTATGTCCCTAGATCTGTCCCTAGGTCCTCTTCATGCTTGATCAACAAAAAAAAAAGCTTCACCGAAAGCTCAAATATAGCGTTTCAGAAATAATTTTAATTTTAAAACTATAAAATCTATTATACCGAAATGAAACTAAATGGGTAGTCGTTGTACAATATAAAAAATGATCATTGGAGGTGCCAAGATCCTTCGTTTTGAGTCAACCAAAAAAAATGTCACACCCTCAAAAATAGTCTGGCTCACCATAATAGTTCAAGGCTAAGTGTTCGCGGCGACACACAAACAACATATGTGGAAAGTATTTGTGATATGCCAACGTGCCTATTTAGTCACACCAATGCACATGGCATGTCTATATTCATTTTTCACTGTCATGACTCTAGGCGTGATGAAAACTAGTTTATGAAAATTTAGTTCAACAAGCGCTATTATTGAAAATATTAGTTTTTGTTTGAAAAGATCTACTCCCTCCATATTATAAAAGAAGTCATATTTGGATAATGATACGGTCTTCAAAGCATGACTTTGACTTCATATTTTTATAAAAAATATTTATTTAAAAATGATATATGTATACTTTATGAAAGTATATTTAATTTTAAGACAAATCTATTCGTATGGTTTGCACATTTTTAAACAAAACAACTTAAAAAATTATTCGTGATTTATATTTTCAATGTTTGGCCAAAATCTTAACCAAAACGACTTATTTTAAGGGAGTATATGTCCCGCTTTAAATAACATCCTAGATTTCTACCTGCTAAATACTAGATTCCCTAATTAGAAATACTTTGGGTCCAGGTGCATACAACATGCTGTGAACTTGGACAGCCAAAAACACTCCTAGGATGACACATATACTAGACAGAGAGAGTAGTTATTGTTGACGATGATATACCAATACCGAATTAAAATTAAAGGAATATGTTTTTTTTAACTATTGTGTGGATTTTTAGGTTTATCCTTTTTTCTCATGAGAGTGAGATTCTTTTATCTTAACTAATAATAATAGTAATACTATGGTATGGCTGTCATTATGCCAAAAACTAATCTGTCCATGCTCATCGATGATTATTAATTGGCTGCTACCATTTTACTAAATGAGTGCAGCTAAGTTATTGGTTAGATTACTTATGATGGTGGAATATGGTCTATCTATTTTAGCTTCTTGATTTAAACTGAATGCTGCTCGTATTTTTTTTAAAAAAAATTGTTATAGGATTTATTTGTATTGTTATTTCAGTAGGAGACAACGACGTGTGTGTCAACAGTGCCGTACATTATAAGGCATGTGCAAGTGGTGCACAAGTTCTGGGTCTCCAAAATTATAAGGCCACCAATTCTATAATATATACTATATACTAATAATTAATCATTGATAATTGGACAGTTGACATTAAAATATGACATGTTTTTTGTAATATAGGAACCAAATATATTTCGAAGCTTTACAACTAAGTAAAAGTATGTTTTCGCTATATTATTTTTTAAAATTTTAAGACCATTTTATACATTTCGTTCAGAGTCCTCTAAATTATAGGTACGACCCTGATGTCAATGTCAATAACAAGACACTATGGTGACTTTATTTGAGATCTTCGTGTGTCTATATATGTGTACTTATACTAAAGAAGGACGAGTTTAATTATGTGATGGTGATCGAGAAAAAGGTAGGGACGTTTTGCTTATGCCAAACTATGAAAAGGCCAATAAATAAACCCAGACGTGTGGGCCTGGCCAGGGTTGACTAGGAGTCAAGGCAACCCAGACGCGGTCTCGTCTCGCGAATAGGACACGCATTACGCATGGGATGACATATAGGACCATATGATATACTCTACCTCAAATAATATATGAACCGAGTGGATCAATAAATACACGCTAGGACAAGCAATTTATTTAGAGGTACTCCCTTTGTATGAAAAAAACACAATTTTAACACAAATGGTTATAACATCACTGGTAGAGAAGTGGGCTTTAGTCTTTGTTGGGAACTGGCTGGCTTTAATCCCGATTTTTTCCAACCGCCCGAACTAAAGCTCCTCACAACTTAAAAAATAATACCTCCCCTTGCGTCCCGCGGGATTCAAACCAAGAACTCATACATTGTTTTACGTGTAGTTTATCACCCCACCTACACAACACAACACATATAAATTTGAATGAGATTCTTTTCTTTTAAACTAACTCATCAGAGGCCTTTTAGTCTCGATTGGTGTTATCAACCAGGATTAAAGAGTCTGATTTGGTGTTACAAAACGGGACTAAAATGATCAAGACTTTAGTCTCAATTAATTATAGTTTTTATATTTTCGGACTCAATAATTTAAAATTTATTTATGGTTTATACTCTAAATATTTGAGCCAATTTTTATGAATGCGGCTTAAATTATCATTACGAAGGGAGTACTGTGTACTGTGCTAGATAGTACTCCCTCCGTCCCAAAATAAGTGACGTTTTGGGTTTTCGTGCTACAAGTTTGACTCGATTTGTATAAATACGTGCAACATTTATATGTCCAAATAAATTTATTAAAAAACTAGATTTAAAGATCTTTCTGATGATACTAATTACTTAACATAAATATTTATATATTTTAATATATAATTACCGGTAGTTGTTTCTCGGGAATAAAAACGTCACTTAGTTTGGGACGAAGTGAGTAGATACGAGTACTGGACACCAGGACGAGGAGTCGAGGACGAGCAAACATATATGTAGATCCTTATCACGTAAAGAATCCGGCTGCATCCGGAGCACCTCGTCACGCGTCGTACGGTGGAACCGTACCGGCCGTCCTCCGTGTGTGAAAAAAAAATATGGCGCCTGTTATTGCATTTCTCCCCTCATTTGCTTGGTGCTATATATGTAGAGGTAAAAGTGGTGTAGATAATCATTCACTCTGAATTCGAATTTTAAGAACATAAAGAAGCTAAGTGTTTTAAATATCCATGTGCATACGGATAATCCAAATCCGATTATATGCGGATGCGGTGTAGGATAAAGGATTGACAAAATCCGATGGAAATGAATTATCCGATAATTGAACACGGATTATCTAATGCTTAAAATAGAATATTCCGAAAATTTTAAGGAGCCCAAACGCAAGAATAGAAATAAACTCAACCATGACACTAGCATGGTTTTATTATAGTTCTTAAGCAAAATGAGTTAACTATATATATATATATACACTAATTTAAATATCTTTTCATATAACATCCTAATGAATATATTGTTGTATTTTTTTAATTGTCGATGATGTTAGTATATATCTTATTGTGTAGTTATTAATTTATTTTTATTGTTTTGTAAATATAAATGACATCTAATGAATTTTTTTCTTATCATAGTCCGCCTCCGCTCTAAAACCGGTCCAAATTCGTACCATTTCTGGCATCTAAAAAATTTGTTTTGTTATCCGAAACCATATGATATCTGGCCCGCTCCAAATCCGATAAGAAATAGGATTAGAATACATTAAAAATTATTATCCACTCTGATCCGATCCGTTTTCATCCCTATATGTTTGTGTTCATACCAGAAATTTTGATTTACACAGGGACAACCACCGGTTGCACGTGCGCGTACCTTTCTAGTTTTATTTATTCTGCGTATGCGCAGGTACTTAGTGCTCCTACTAGCTAGATATAAATATAGGGGACCATAGAAAGTTATGCGTGTCGTCGTCGTGGAAGTATAAAAAATTAAAATGACTTTATAATTTCGGGTGCAAATGTCGGGAAATTTCAGCTAGCGGGACGCAAGGACATGCATGTTCGTTCTGATGGATGATAGGATGTCTCTGCACATCAGCACATGCATGGCAACAACGACAGAGCATCGATGACGATGATTATTGCATACTGCTGGGCACTGCATGATAGATGATAGTACATGATTGGACTGCATTTGCTCCCTCGATAGGAGGTTGCAATGCAACGGAAAATGTGGTGAAGCTTTCGGATGTGTGCCGCCAAATTGCCAATAGCTAGCAGCTGTCGTGTCGGGTCAGAAAAGTAGAAGGGCCGACGGGTCTCAACTCTCAAGTCTCAACGAGCTGAGGTGAGGCAGTGCAGGACACTCACTGGACTGACTGACTGACTGACGGTCGCACGCACGACTAGGTCAAGTACGTCGCAATGCAATGCAATGCAACGCGCTAGCTTAGCTGGAGTACTCCTCCATCGTCTTCCTGCTAACTGATGACTAAGTCTGACGGAAAACTCGAAGCTCGTTAACTCGCTCGGCTCGTTAACTCGCTCGGCTCGTTAAGATAATGAGCCGAGCTAAGATTTTAGATCGTTAGCTATAACGAGCTAACTCGAGCCAGCTTGTGAGCCGCTCGCGAGCCAAACGAGCCACAATTTTAAAGAAAATTGTAGCAAAACTTGTATTAATTTTTATATATTAGTATACTATAGTATATATGCTATCACATATTATTTTTTTTAATTTAAGATGGTTAGATATTTTACTTTTGTATTATTACTATTATCAAGCTTTAGATAAATGCACATATTACATTTTGTGATTTTTTTATGTCTACCTCACGAGCTTAACGAGCCGAGCCGAGTTAGCTTTCTGGCTCGTTAGCTCGTTATCCTAACGAGCCAAACGAGCCGAGCTGACTTAACAGAGATAGACTCAGGTTGTTAGAGTTTGTACCGTATACTATATGTATTCCTAATATGTAGATAATGTTAGTTGAATCTAGGAGTCCTTGTTGTACACGCCCTGGTGGGGGTTCTTCCCACCTATATATATCTAACAACCGAGTAGCCTAAGGGCATCTCATTCCCTAAACTTTCACATGGTATCTAGAGCCTAATTCCATACGGAACAAATCGATCCTTGAGCCATAGCCATGGACGCTCCCTCCGCCTTCTCCTTTGGCTTCCTCCCGCCGGTGACCGAGAGACTCTCCCGAGGGAACTACAACATGTGGCTTGCCCAAGTCACATCTACGCTTCAGGGTGCCCAGCTCTGGAGCTTTGTTAAGCCATCCGCCAAGGCGCCGGCGGAGTTCCTGGAGCTCGACAAAGTTGTCTCGGAGGACAAGGCGAAGGAGCTGGACACAAATCCAGAGTGGGAGAAGTGGATTGCAAAGGACAGTCAAGTCCGGAGCTATCTCTTTTCATCCCTCTCCAAAGATGTATTCTCCCAGGCGGCGTCTGCAACCACGGCGGCTGATCTTTGGGCCAAGATTCAAGGCCTTCAGGCTTCCCAATCCCGTCCACGTATCATGTCGACACGGATGGCGCTCGCCACGGCGACTAGAGGGTCGTCTATGTGACAGAATTCTTCACCAAGATGAAGGGCCTAGCTGATGAGATGACATCAGCAGGCAAGAAGATTGACGACGATGAGCTCGTCGCCTACATCCTGATGGGCATCGGAGAGGAGTTTGACTCCGTCGCTTCGGCGGTCTCCAATAGGGTTGATCCGATCACCCTCCAAGAACTCCAGGCTCAGCTCGTGAGCCATGAACAACGCCGTGAGATCCGAGACGTTGGTGGTTCGCAATCCTCCGCAAATGCAGCCATGAGAGGAGGTCGCGGTGGCGGAAACCCTCGCAACAGGGGTGGTCGCAACTCTGGAAGCGGCGAAGGCGGCTTCGGCCGTGGAAAAGGAGGAGGCCGCGACAATGGCAAGGGCTGTTTTGCCAACTCTGTGTCAATGAAGGCCACGGTGGTCTACGCTGCTTCAAGAGATTCGACGTCCACTACACGGGTCCTCCTCAGAAAAGCGCTGCGTCGGCAAACATGTCCTATGGTATCGACTCCAACTGGTACGTCGACTCTGGAGCGACGGATCACGTGACTGGCGAGCTTGAGAAGCTGACGCCCCGGGACAAGTATGGCGGGCAAGATCAGATCCACTCCGCTTCTGGGACAGGTATGCGAATAAATCATGTTGGTTCAAGCATTGTGCGTACCCCCACTAGTCAGTTTCATCTAAAAAATATTCTGCATGTACCTGAAGCCAGTAAGAGTTTGATCTCTGTAAATCGCTTTGTCTCTGACAATAATGCCTATCTAGAGTTTCACCCTGATTGTTTCCTCATTAAGAAACAGGGAACCCAGAAGATCCTTCACACAGGCGCATGTGAAGGAGGTCTCTATCCGCTTAAACCAGTTCAAAATAAAGGTGTGCTCGGCGCTGCTAGACAAGCTCTCGGTGCAGTCAAGCCCCCCACGTCACTCTGGCACACCAGATTAGGTCATGCCTCTCATCGTGTCGTCCAGCAAGTACTCCATCAACATAGTCTTCCTTTTGTTGAGTCAAATAAAAGTGTGGTGTGTGATGCGTGTGAGAAAGGCAAAAGTCACCAATTGTCTTTCCCTAGTTCTACCAGTGTGTCGTTAAGTCCCATGCAACTTGTGTTCTCTGATGTATGGGGCCCTGTACCCTCATCAGTTAGTCGAAACAATTATTATGTAAGCTTTATAGATGATTATAGCAAGTTTACTTGGATCTATCTCTTACGACACAAATCCGAAGTGTTTCAACGCTTTCATGATTTTCAGAATATGGTAGAACGCCAATTTGCATGCAAAATCCAAACCATTCAAACTGATTGGGGAGGAGAATATCAATCCTTAAATTCTTTTTTTCAGCGTGCTGGCATTATTCATCATGTGTCCTGTCCCCACACCCATCAACAAAATGGCTCTGCTGAGCGGAAGCATCGTCATATTGTTGAAGTTGGGCTCTCTCTGCTTGCTCACGCCTCAATACCTCTAAAATTTTGGGACGAATCCTTCCTTACAGTCGTTTTTATCATTAATCGGCTTCCTTCTCCTGTCATCCCAAACCAAATACCATATGAGCGTCTCTTCCATACATCACCATATTATAGCTTTTTTCGTACGTTTGGTTGCGCTTGCTGGCCCAACTTACGTCCTTATAATACTCGAAAATTGCAATTCCGGTCTAAACGATGTGTTTTTCTGGGGTACAGTAATCTTCATAAAGGGTTTAAGTGTCTTGATCCCTCTGAGGGCAGAGTTTATATTTCCAGAGATGTTACATTTGATGAACATGTTTTTCCCTTCTCTGAACTTCACCCGAATGCAGGTGCACGTTTACGTTCTGAACTCTCCCTCCTTCCTGATATTTTACTTAACCCGCATGCTGATTTTGGTGACGCATCTTTGCCAGATCCACATGATAATTCGCTATCTACTAATAGTACTTTGCAGCTTGGTAGCAACATGGATGCAGGTCTACAATTGCAGGAACAACCGGCCAGGAATTCGCCATCAAACAGTGTTGATTCCGGCTCCCAGACGTGTCATCACATGTGCCTCCCGGGGGGAGGCATGGCGTCGGCTTCAAATCCCGGGGCAGATTCAGCTGACACCGGGGACAGTTTGCCGCTCGCAGCGTCTCCGGGATCAGCGCTGGATCCCCCCGCGTCGCCAGCCATGCTGGTGGACAGCGGTGGTCTGTCCCCTGCGGCTGGATCCTCTACGCCGACTTCCTCCTCGTCTGCGGTGGCCACACCGGTGCTTCCTGCGCACCCGGATCCGACTGCAGGGGGCAAGATCTTCACAGCGGATCCTCTGTGCCAGCAGGTTCTGTTGCCGCGCCCGCACCTGTTGCTGTTGAACCTGTTGCTGTTGAAGCTGTTGCTTCCCGTCCCTCAACTCGACTACAACATGGGATCCAGAAACCCAAAGTCTACACAGATGGCACTGTTCGTTGGGGACTCGTCAGCACTATGGATGCAAGGGAACCACATTCAATTGAAGAAGCTTTCAGTGATGAGAAGTGGATAGCTGCCATGAATACAGAATATAGAGCATTGCTTGATAACAAGACTTGACACCTTGTTCCTAAACCAGGAGGGAAAAATATTATAGATTCCAAGTGGGTCTATAAAGTCAAAAGACGAACTGATGGAACTATTGACAGATATAAAGCACGCCTTGTTGCGAAAGGGTATAAGCAACACTATGGCATCGACTACGAGGACACGTTTAGTTCTGTGGTAAAGGCGGCTACAATTCAGTTGATTATGTCAATTGCAGTGTCAAGGGGCTGGTCCTTGCGAGAGCTTGACGTCCAGAATGCTTTCCTCCATGGAGTTTTTGAGGAGGAAGTCTACATGAAACAACCTCCAGGGTATGTAAACAAGAATCATCCAACCTTTGTTTGCAAGCTAGATAAAGATTTATATGGCCTCAAGCAAGCCCCGCGAGCGTGGTACTCTCGACTATGCAAGAAGCTAGCTGATCTTGGTTTTGTTCCCTCCAAAGCCGATACATCCTTATTCTATCTCAGCAGAGGCAAGTATACTATGTTTATACTTGTATACGTGGATGATATTATTGTTGCCAGTTCATCTCAAGAGGCAACCAATGCACTTCTAAGAGATCTAGAAAAGGAGTTTGCATTAAAGGATCTTGGACAACTTCACTACTTCCTTGGTATAGAAGTGAAGAATGTCAACAATGGGCTGTTACTGTCACAACAACGGTATGCCGAGGATATTGTGAAAAGGGCAGGTATGGACTTGTGCAAATCAGTGCTAACTCCGTTGTCCAGCGTTGGCAAGCTTTGTGCAACAGAAGGTACTTTGCTTGGGTCAGAAGATTCTACGAGGTATAGAAGTCTTGTGGGTGCTATGAAATATCTTACATTGACAAGGCCGGACATCTCCTATGCTGTAAATAAACTATGCCAGTATCTTCACTCACCAACCACCAGTCATTGAAGTGCAGTGAAAAGAATTCTGAGATAGATTCATGGTACAGTACAGTTCGGGTTGAACATTAAGAAATCTGACTCAATGCTGGTAAGTGCGTTCACAGATGCTGATTGGGTTGGAGATATAGATGATCGTCGATCTACAGGAGGATTTGTTGTCTTCCTTGGGTCGAACCTAGTCTCGTGGAGTTCTAGGAAACAACCTACTATCTCTTGATCATCTACAGAGGCAGAATACAAAGTGTTGGCCAATGCTACAGCCGAGCTAATGTGGGTTCAGAAACTGTTGACTGAATTGGGTGTTCGTCATCCTACTGCAGCCAGGTTATGGTGTGACAACATGGGTGCAAAGTACATGTCTGAAAATCCTGTCTTCCATGCTCGGACTAAGCACATAGAAATTGATTTTCACTTTGTGCGAGAGCGGGTAGACACAACAACTTGACATCCGATTCATTCCCTCCGGTGATTAGTTAGCAGATGGATTCACGAAGCCTATCACAGTTGACAAGTTAGTGAAGTTTCGGCGCAATCTCAATCTAGTGGCCGGCTGAGATTGAGAGGGGGTGTTAAGATATGTTAACAGAGATAGACTCAGGTTGTTAGAGTTTGTACCGTATACTATATGTATTCCTAGTATGTAGATGATGTTAGTTGAATCTAGGAGTCCTTGTTGTACACGCCCTGAAGGGCGGCCCTAGTGCAAGCGGTAGAGCTTTACCGCCTGTGACCAAGAGGTCCAGGGTTCGAGCCCCAGCCTCTGCACATTTGTGCGGGAAAGGCTGCGGGCTATTTCCCTTTCCCAGACCCCGCAGTGCCTTTCCCAGACCCGCAGTGCGGGAGCCTACGGCACTGGGTACGTCCTTTCTTGTTGTACACGCTCTGGTAGGGGTTCTTCCCACCTATATATATCTAACAACCGAGCAGCCTAAGGGCATCTCGTTCTCTAAACTTTCACAGGTTGTTACTGATGACCGATCCTCACAGTCATCGCGGTCGGCCGGTTCGTTAATTCGTCGCTTTGCTTTGTCTCTCCGGTCTGATATATTATATTGTCACTACTGTACATTACAGCCTCATCAGGCACAGGCAGTCAGGTATCTCTCGCTCTCTGCCAGCTTCAAGCCTGCTTCCTGACCCTGACGCGAACGCCAACGCGGCGATGGCTGTGTCCAGTGTCCAGGGATCAGGGACGAACGTACGCGCGTGGTCCGAGCGATGCACCACGGCCTGCCTGTCGCTGTCGGCACCTCCGATCCACTCCACCATCGTCGCTGCTAGCTCCATGCGTCGTCTCGTCTCCGAGCGAGACAGCCGGCCGGAACACGACGACAGCGACTTGAGTGGCCAGTGGGCACTGGCTGACAGGGTCGTCGTCTCCGCCGCGAGCTCCTCGACGTCGACGGACGGCCGAGAACGCGTTTTTATACTTTATACTAGAGTTCTTGTATTTTTTTTTCAGCAGGCCGGCGACCGGATCAGCACACTGCCCCACGTATGTACGCAGGTCAGGTCGATCGGTCGCCAGGCCGGTTGCTAGGCGCCATGCGTTTCATTCCCTGTGGTCTGCCGTCTGCCTTGAGATTCAGGCTAGATCGAGTTGCTGCAGTTTTTCGGTCCAGTAAGTCCAGGGTCGATGATGAGGAATGAAGAAATTCTGAACCATGCAGCTGGAACAATTCAGCGGCTTCGACAGTCTTCAGTTCAGAATTCAATTCAGATATACCTCCTGTCCTGCCTTTCTCCATACTGCTACTAGTAGTAAGCGTGATCAGTCAAATCAAAGAATAATGCAAGCATGCGTGCATACACAAACCGTTGTGTGGCGACTGGGCTGTCAACGGTGCACAAACACGGACTGTACGGACAGGTGGCATCGTCGTCGTCACTGAACTCTGATGGACCAGCGTCGTCCACGTACGAACGAGTCAATCAGTCAGCAGATGACAAACACACACCATCATCGCTTTCTCTCTTACCATTTCCAAGTTCCAACTACGAAGGAGTGACTGAGTTATTATCCTGAAATATGCACACACACGTACACGGTTTGAAAAATATGCAAGAAATTGAGGACCTCACTCCCGTCCCCATCCAATGGCTGATTCGGCCGGCAATTCTAATGATGCTGCTTCTTTGACCGCCCTGCTTGCTATCGCGCGTTACAGTAGTAGTCTCCGTCGCAATAGAAGGTAAAATAAAAATTGCCCCTAAGAACATGTGCTCTGCTACTATGCACATTCAGATTCACTTTTACATGCATGCACACACATCTCGGAACGAATTTGAGGGTGTACGTCTTTCTCGCTTTCGGAGAAATACTTTTGATTAAATATATATTAAAATATATTAATACTTATGTTATATAATTAGTATCACCGGAAAGATCTTTAAATCTAGTTTTTTAACAAAAATATTTGAAGATATAACTATTATTCATACGAACACAAAAAACGACAATTAAATTGAGACGGAGGGAGCATGTCCTTAGAGAGATTTAGAGACCAATCAGGTTTGCTGTGGTGTGACCAACGTACATACGATAGGCTGCCTAGCTCTGAATTCTGATGATTCCTAGTACGAAAAGAGACTTTCTTTCTTCAATTTGTTCGTTAACTTCACACCAAACTTTTACACGGTCGGTGTTTTAATTAAATCAATCAATAATTCAATATACATACAGATCGACGTTTACTCTATGTATGTATCCATGCGTACAGATCGAGTCCACTGGACACTGGTGTGCATCATCGATCTGGTCTCGCGTTCAGATTCAGCATCAGGGGTCAAGCTTCAGTTCCTTCCTTTGCTGGCTTGTGAACCAACCCAACCCAACCCAACCCAACCCTGGCTGGCTTCAAAGCTGGAGCTGGAGATCGAGTCCAGAGTCCACTTGACGATGTTAAGACGTTCGTTCGGTCGGTACAGCTAGCACGTACGTGTACTGCTGGAGGGAGTTATAGACTGACGACTTCTCTCATAACAAGTAATAATATCAGGTGATTTCTCAGCTATAAAAATCATCAGCGGAACAGTTCCATATATATAAATAATCAGGAACAGACAGGAAAGAATTTAGCAACGAAGCTGCTTGGCGTGTTCCTTGCTTGTGGAGTCAGGCAGGCACGAAACAGATCGAGTTTGGCAAATGACCTGCTGTTGACCTGTGTTAGTCAGTGCTGTGCGGAGTAAGAAGAAAACTAGCTATACCTGACCAAAACCTGGAATCCTGCTGCTTTTTCTAGCACGTAGCATGTACTACTAGCTTAATTTCGTCAATATATTTCTACATTGATCAAAGTGTGTACAAAGTTCCAAACACTAACATTTTCTATTCAGAGTTGTAATATATATATTAATATAGATGTACTTAAACTATAGTTATTAAAGCTAGCTAGAATTATGTTGTTTTAATTTTGGACGGAGGTAGCAGCTCAGTTGCTTGGTCGCTTCCAGATTCAGAACGCCTGGAAACCGGCAGGACATTAATTTGACTTTTCTAGTTAACTTTGATTACTGTACTTTTTTTTTGACTTAAAAACACAGACACAGTGTGATCCGTGAAAAGTCATGACTCATCAGCATGACTGCATGAGGGTACCTAACCGTACACTGGTGGGCTGTCGGCCCATTCGACCAGAGGAACACCGACGGATGACCGATCTCTTTCGGCCTGTTATTACATGGGCCCGTTCGATTTTTCTACAAGCGGATGGGGAAAACGGTCTATTTGATGTCCAACTGTCCACACCGTTCGATTTTTTTTTCCTACTCAAACTCCAAAATCAGGTATGCTACGCTCTAAATTGTCTAATACCGGATAAATCACTCCCCAAACTGATTTTAACGGTGATTTCAGCCTACGACGCACCACGTCAGCAGCGAGGGACTTGAATTCAAATACCTTCGCACTTCACGGGAGCCAAATAGTTGTTACATTATAAAATTCTCGATCACTGGCCAGTAATATATGATACGATTAATATCTTGTTTGCCTCTTATTGCAGCAAAAATGAGGACGTGGCCTGGTATAAGGCACTACATATATAAATGACCCGAATGGAGGCCTTTTCTTTCACTTCATAGAGCACAACAGACATGTTAAGCCCACTAATTCGATGCCCATGTTATTGATTCCTCTTCGTCTCAAAAAAAAAAAAAAGACACGGTAGCTAGCGGCTAGACCCTCTAAATCCATCCACAATGTGCCGGTGAAGAAAGCTGGAAATATAAGTGGACTCTGAAGGAATAAAACTATCTACCAGTAAAGTTGTACTTTAGAGACAAATGGGAATCGGTGCTATCTAGATAGAAAACTCATAATAAAATACTCATCTTTTTCTCCATATTCTTTCCATTCGCGCAAGTACCACCGTTCAAGAAAGAATGTAATTATGGGTTGTATGACAGTATGGGCCTATTTGGATGAGCTAGGGCTAGTTACTAGTTGACTAAAAATTAGCTAGTTGGTTAAAAGACTTGACTAAAAAATTAGCCAACCTATTAGCTAGCCCTCTTGTTTGGATGCATAAGAGCTAATTTAAGCTAAAATTAGCTAGCTAATAATTAGCTCATGGTATCCAAACAGGTCCTAAAAGTGTTTCAAGTTTAACTTAGTTTTTAGTGAACAATATTCACATTTATGACTCCAAAACAATTTATTGTAAAATCCATTTCATAATTAATCTAATGGAGTAATGGTAAGTAGATATCATAAATATCGGTATTTTTATAATCTATAATTCATCAAAATCAAGACACTAAAATATGTATTATGCTAAAATTGTATTTATTTTATAGAGGGAGTACTAAATTGCATTCTCAAGATACTATCTTAAGAAGTTAGGAGTGGGCAACAACGATGAATGTTATCGGTTTTTCGTGTCACTTCGAGCATTGCTTGCCAGTATTGTCACTGATGCCGATTTGCACTTTCTCTTTGGACCATCACTTGGGGAACTAGAACACATTGTTGTGGACCTAATAAGTGCAGCTGAAAATTATAGGACATACACATTGTTGTGGATCTAACAAGTGCAGCTAAAACTTTTAGGACATGCTCAATGAGTCTCAATGGTGGTATGGGGGCTTGAGCCCCCTTCCCACCTCACCATTGGATCTGCCCTTGTGGATGACGCTTTGATCGCGTCGGCTTTCATACTATTTGGTGTCACAGGCAGTACCATGAAGAGTTTTGTCTTGTGTATCGCTCACAAAACTGCTAATGACGTTAGAGGGGGAGCCACTACTAGGGCGGCTGCCCTAAGCCCCTTTGGGCGATACCCTATCCTATCTCGAAGCTAGCGAGTGGCAAGGCCGAGGAGGCGAGAAGCCGAAGACAACACTATGAATTCCCGTCTTTGGTCTGCTGGGCCTTCGCCTAGACACATTGACAATATGTTGTTAGGTGTTATGATCTTATAGACCGTTTAAATTCAGACTAAGTCTAGCTAGGATCGCGTAGTCACATAAACAATACTGGCTCCCTATAAAAATATACTAACTTTTTGAAACAATAGCATGTTCGTCTAGCTTATCAGTTGTGGTATATTATTTTTTTATCATATCAAAACAGCTAAAATCATCATAAGCCGGTTTATCAGCCACATAAACCATCAAAAATTGAGATGAATATAAACCTGATTGGGAAAAAAAATTATAATCACTAGTAGACAAAATTCTTATACTAACTGTACGGACAAGGATCATCGATGAATTCACGAGCCAATCAATCGAAGTCTCACGACCTATGCGCTGTACGGACAAGCATCGTCGATGAATTCAAGAGTCAATCAACTCAACACTCGAGCTACTACTATTTCCAGCTGCCAAGAATTATCATGAAATGCAATCAAACAGTTTCAAGGACCACGCCGGCTCGGCGCCATGCTGGGCACTCGTCATGGACCCATGCTTATTGGACCCTGTTTGCTTCAGCTTTTTTGCCACTTTGCAGTCTTATTTCAGTTTATTTTTTCTTATGTATTACTATTGAAACAGCCAAACTCAGTTCCAAATAAGTCCTACCGAATCTTATGTATCAACAATCACTCGGTTTGCTGCAATATTAGGCATGCCTGATCCTGGGATACCAGGAACAGGAAGGTACTGGAATACTCTTGTTAACTACTCCCAACAAATCGAAGTCACGGAAAGCAGCGGAACTAAAACTTTCAAGCAAATTTAGCAACCGGTACACAGATAAACTTTATATGATACGGGTTTTTTTTTTAAAGAAAAAACTCCCTGATCACGGATACAGCCGAAATTTCTACTGTGCTCAACATCCAACCACCAGCCAAATGTTCTGTTTGACAAGTAAACATAAAATCTACAGACTTTGCTAATATCATGGATATACATATAAAAAAGTCATCTCTATTTTTCCCTTGGTAGAAGAATTTGTGTAATCTCATAATTAAGCTAGCCATTGTTCTTCCCTCAAAAGGAATTATACAGGCTCGATGTAACCAAACTACAGAAACCACCACACACGATATAGAAGAAACGTCTGGTGTTGGCAAGAAAGGACTAACAGGGAAGCATAAATTAACAAGCCTACCAAATTCAGGTTAAGGCATCATGTAACAGTTTCCCCTAGGTATCGCCGATTCTTTGCTTTCTTTTATCCCATCCTCATCTCTGCCTATTTACAGATTCAACTCTGTGTGCTCAGCATTTTCATTATTACTCCACAATGCAGGAGTGCCTTTTTACAGATTCAGTCATTCTTTGTGTGCTCAGTATTCTCATTACTGGGCGACCCAGCAGCGCCACACTGCACCATCTGCAGTTGGATTTGTAACATCTGGAAACAGGCGTAAGCTTATGAGTGTTGTTGGATATTATTATTGATATATCAATAAGAGAAATCCATGCATTATGCTAATCATGTCATTGTAAAGTAAAGGTGAAATATCAATTAGCCTAACAATTGCCACTCGTGCACGAATGCAACAGGCTGGTCCAATCTAGTCACTGAGTGCTATACAAAAAAGGCACTTACAACTTAGAATGGTCCAATCTAGTCACTGAGTGCTGTACAAGAAAAGCATTTACCACTTAGAAATAATTCAGATTGTGTAACTTTTCAAAGCTCATAAACTCGCAGTCCACACTACAATGTAGATCATAGATGCCAATCAAGATTGGTAAAATGGCCAGAAAAGACACTTGTATGCTACATACTGTTTGGTAGGAATCAATGGTAACTAGATTTATGACATGGATGACACATTTACATATTTACACCAGTATTCAATGACAAGCAGATTGTTACATATCCATACTTTTAACTTGTAGTTGCGTTCAAATAATGAGAAGGAATTTAAAAAATAATACAGATACCTAGCGCAACAAATTCATTTTCATCTGTGATCATGCATTTAAAAAATCATTCGACAGATGCAAGGCGAGTCAAATAATTGTGATTCATTATCCATCCATGTCAGATGTCTGCTACATACTGTTTTGTAGGAATCAATGGTAACTAGATTTATGACATGGATGACACATTTACATATTTACACCAGTACTCAATGACAAGCAGATTGTTACATATCCATACTTTTAACTTGTAGTTGCGTTCAAATAATGAGAAGGAATTTAAAAAATAACACAGATACCTAGCGCAACAAATTCATTTTCATCTGTGATCATGCATTGAATAAATCATTCGACAGATGCAAGGCGAGTCAAATAATTGTGATTCATTATCCATCCATGTCGGATGTCACACAAGTCATCAGTACATATAAAGATCAGAGTATGCAGCTTTGCATGATTGCAGCTAAAGATGAGCTTGCAACAGAAGTATCTATGATATTACAACTTTCAAGCAGTCAATGTAGACCTATCTAGCTCATTATAGCTTGTATGCAGTGCTTGTTGATCACATCATAAAGTAGCATGGAAGGATGTAAGCTGAGTAGGGATAAAGATTCTTTCTTACCTCAATCTGGCTCTTAATAAAGTTTTCTTGTGCCTTCTGCAGTGAATTTTCAAGATCTCTTGTGCTTGTTCCTGAACCAACAGCACCATTTGCATTAAAAGGCAGAGGCACTAAACCGTCGCTGCTATTTTGTAATTGCATTTCTTGGTCTTTTGGTGACTGATTGGAGCTACTTGCTTCAGATTGTGGTGTGCTTGATGTAGGCTGGGGAGGACCGGACCTGCTGGTTCGATACAACATATGTAGTATTTATGCTTTATATCATAACACCCCTACATTTTATTATGCTATAAATATAGTAATACTTAAAATAGTGAATACAAAGTACCAAAAAAGTAGAGAAACATGCTTTAACCACCCAGTTTGGAAAGATGAAAAACTGTGGTTAGACTTTAGACAGTTCTAGGAACATACCTGTTTAGGGTGTTTGCTGGAGGATAAACAAAAGATCTTCCATATAAAGAAGCCGCCGCTGCAGCAGCTTCAAGTTTTGCTTGGCGCCTGCTCATGTTCTCACCTGGTACTCCTTCTGAGGATGGAGCAGCAGTACCTGCAGCTCCATGTTGTCGTGCTGATGCAGCATGTCCATTATCTGCAGAAATGATTGGAGCTCTGCATGTAGGGCAAGTGTGCTGGCGCTCTAGCCAAGACCTTAGACAATGCACATGGAACAGATGCCCGCAGAGCAGTTTCTTTGCTGTAGTCATCTCCTCACGGCAAATAATACATGTAGCATCACTCCTAAATACAATAAAATTCAAATGACAACAAATTCTATAGCCGAGTCAACTGAATCACCGAAGTTACAATATAAAACTTACGCATCGAGCTCTTCTGCTGTAGCATCTGGAAAGCGTTCATTCATGTTGGAAGTGATCTTTCTGTAGCGTACATAATCTGAAATGCGAATTCTAAAGTTGCGGAAGGTCTCATACAGCTCACGAATCAAGTGCAGCGGGACACCATAGTTCCTGATATCAGTAATTCAGTGCAACGAATCAACAACCATAGTTTGCATTATACTTTCAAAGTACCATAATAAGAGAACTTACAGGAAGATAGCTATAAAGAAGAGCATGTATAATGACAAGTGCACAAGATCACTGATGAGCTCCAAGTAAAATGTATACACTGCCTTTCTCTCCCATTGACCTTCCATTAGCATGTCACAGACATAGAATATATACTTCACGAATGTTGATACTGTGGATGTTGCTAGTATCATATACCTGAAACATGATTTATACTTGTTAGCTATTATTGAGCATTTTGGGATCTTAAAAATGGTACATCAATAAATAATTATCAGTATTTACCAATAAGAACTATAGGGTTACTACCTAGCCTGTAAGGCATATCCCTTGCCTTGGAAGCAAGGAGCAAAAAAATTATAGTATAGATGGAGTTTCATGCTAAATGGACCAAATACTTTGGGGTCACTTAAAGTATTGCTCAATCCTTTACAGACATAAATGCACAAGCTTGTAGACTAACATCTCGTAATATAGCAAAAAGAGTATATAGATGAACTGATTAGCAAGCTTTAGACTGTTAAGGTAGTGAAAGTAAGATATACTCATGGCTTAGCATATATGTATGTCAAGTCAAGCAAATAAAAAAGATAACTGCAAAGCTGGCATTGTTCATGTAGTATAGGGCAGTGCAAAGGAAGGTATACAAAATGGAAAGAGATTACATTACTGAAGATTTAAGACCATTGTGGCAGGAATGGTACAATGCAACTACAAAAAGACACTTGCTTTGTAGTACTTCTCCATTTTGCAAATATTTGTTCATTATCTTGGGAAATGTTATATCAAAGAGTTTGACCAATTTAATCAATCTCTACCCCTACTACTCTAATAACGTTACGAAAGAGGACAAATCATTGTAGCGTGCCACATTGATACAGTGATAAAAATGAAAACAGAGTGTGTAGAATTTCAAGACACACACACACAAGAGGCATTTAGGCGAAATTAAAGAAAAGGAAATTGAGCTTACTCAAAGGAGAAGAAGATGGCAACAGACGCCTCCCGCTTCTGTATGAGTGATCTGAGCGAGTTTGACAGGAAGAGGCAGTCAACGGTGAGCAGGAAAATCATGAAGGAGACGATCCTGATGTGCGAGAGCAAGGGCACCGAGGGCGTGGTCTCGATGTACTCGACCCTCTTCTGCGCGAGCCAGTGCAGCGCCTTGACAAGGAGCAGCGCGGCGACCATGGCGAGGAAGGACACCGAGAAGTCCTGCCGGAAGATGGTGACGGCGAAGAGGATCTCGATGATCTCCCGCCAGGACTGCTCGTTGAGGCGCTCGACCTCGGCCTCCCGTAGCGAGCCAAGGAAGAGGCGCCTCGCGAGCTGCCAGGCGACGCACATGGCGACGAGGCCCGTGTTGAGGAGCAGCACGAAGCAGATCTTGGAGGTGGAGAGGTACACCATCGCCGGGTAGAACTGCTCCCGGCTGCTGAACGCGTAGTACGCCGCCGACGCCGTCGCCACCAGGCTGAACGCCGCGTACGTCGATAATCGGATCATCTTCGCCACCGGGGGCCGCCGCCCGCCCGCGGAAAATCAGCCAGCAAAATTTCCGGAACGAAACCTATCAGGCGCCAATATACGGGGAAACAGATCTCAAAAGTCAGCGAGCTAATCCCAGGGTTCCAAAAAGTGGCACTAAGCGAAGCTTCAGCGCGCTGAAACACTAAGCGGACGGGTAGCGTTTCGCTATGGGGTATGAGCGCTCCCAAAGCGGCGCGACGCGACCGCCCGCTCCCCGCCGGATGCACGCGGCGCGCAGGGAAGCCACAGGGGCCGGGTTCCGCAGACGGTCCAGCGGAGACAGAAGTGGAGAGGGAGGTACGTACCGCAGGGTCGCCGGCCGGTGTGCGGAGGACGGAGGCGAGGGCGGGAGGGGGAGCCGCTGGCAAAGCAGGAGCACGGCGCCGATGCGAGAGGAACTGCGGCGGCGGTGAGGCAGACTGGGAGGGGAACTGAAAGAGCTAGGTTTTGTCATGTGGGCTTCGTTGGGCTGATGGGCCGAGGGAATGAGTTCAGCCTGTGAGGAAAGTTGGACGAAAGTTGGGTTTGGACTAAATTAATGGCCTTTTAGATGGGCCACAAAACAAAAGCCTATACTATTATTTGTTTCTTTTCATTTTTGTTTCTTTTTATTTTAACATCTTTTGATAAATCAGTACATAATATGTATCATCTATATCTATAGTATACTAACATATTTATATGAAAATTCGTGAAACACATCAAGATCCATTATTTTTTATTGATTCTAGATTAACTGTCGTCTAGGAAGCCAACTCCATTTTTTCTATCTTAAACTTGGGATTGACGTCTATTGGGCTTCCTAGACTCCTCTTATGGTTTCGATAGAAATACGATACATAGCTTCATAACTAGATGTTTAGGGCGAGAAGTAAGAATAGGGGACATAAAGTTTAGTTCTTCTCTACAAGATACAATCACACGACGACCTCAAATATAATATACCAACATGATTTCTAACATAACGGTAGTTAACTTACTACTCACCATTAACTCGCTCCCAAACGACTAGTGCGAAGATGGAGTCGGCGCCTTGTCAACATTGTCCAATCCACTGTCTCTCCATGTGTTCCACCAGTCGAAGGTAGAGTTGGCTGGCTGTAGCTGGCTAGTTTCCTGTAGAGCCGAACAACCACCAGACTTACTTGGAGTAGGAGCATTCGAGGATGATATGATCTATGGATTTTGGTTCTTGATCGCAAACAAAACAATTGTCCTGAGCTTCTAGACCATGATGTCGCCGTCGCTCTGCTGTCCAAAGGTGTTTCCTGAGAGCTAGCAATCAGTGGCGGATCCAGAACAAGATTGAGAGAGGGGGTTGATCTCTTCTTCTTCCTCTAATCTCTCTAATTTTCTTCTTTTATCCTCCTTTCTTCTCTCTCAACCTCTCAGAACAAGATTGAATGGGGGCTGATCTCTTCTTCATCATCTAATATCTCTATTTTTCTTTTTTTTCTCCTTTTATTTTCCCTCGGCCCTCTATATCTATACCTATTAATAAAGAAGCAAAATTTCTAGCTCTTTTTTTCGTCCATCCATTCTTTTGTCTGTCACTTTCTTTAACTATCGAATAATGTCTAACGTGATACAGAGTCCAATTACAAAACGCGATATAGAGCCCACTTCCAATACGGATTAGGTCATCCACAAGAATAGTAGTATGTGTGATGAAATAAAAATTAGAAAGGAAAAAGGAAGTAACATGACACGTACGTGATGAAATAAAAATTGGAAAGAGAAAATAAAGAATATGACACGAAAATCTAATTCCAAACCATATTGGATTAAGGTTAAAGAATATGACACGAAAATCTAATTCCAAACCATATTGAATTAAGGTCTGGCTTACCACTTATGGATGTGGAGACTTGAGTCAGTACTGGATTAGAAAAGGAAATCGGCCAAATATCAAATTAAATAGAAAAAGAGCTCTAAATTTAATAAAGAAACATGTTTATCTTAGCACATGTCGCATCTTATGAAACATAAATATATCACGAACGAAATCATGAGCTGAGATAGAATCAAAAGCCCTCGGAGATTGGCGGAATTCCGTGTCCCTGTGCGCGATCCACTTCTAATCGCATCCGCCTGAATCGAACACTAGAAGAAAAGCATACAAGCACACGTCAATACAAAACAAAGCAAGTAATTTTTTTAATTTTTTTCTAAAGGTGGGCGATGTCGAGGTGGGTCGAAGCGTTGCCGTCGAGGTGGGTTGCCGCTGGAGCGGAGCGGAGTTGTCCGTGTTCTCGAAGTGGATCTGAGGAGTCGAAGCGTCGAGGCATGGCTGTGAGGCCGCAGGTGCTAGGGCACAGAACTTGCGAGGCGTTGCGGCGGCGCGCCGTCGTGCCGAGGAAGCTCATCGAGGCTGAGGGCCGCCGATGAGCCACGCCACCATTGTGCCTAGGAAGCTTCAGGTGAAGTCTGCCTTGCGGCGGCGCGGCTTGGCCCGTTGTGCACTCTCTCGTCGGCGCCGCCCTCGGTCCAGCCCTGCGCGTCCTGACGCCGGTGGGGTGACCACCAGCCCACCAACTGGCCAACTGTCGAGCGAGCATTCCTCTCTCTAGCTACTGGTAGTTGGTGCAAGAAACACGAAGGGAGAAGAAAACAAATGAGCTAGGGTTTGGGAGAGCTAGCAGTTTTGTTACGCACAGGAGTGTTCTCGACCATCGAATGAGATTAGATGACTCTGATTGAGGCATAAATTAGCAGGTCATGCGGGTTTACGTGGTCTAGCTTAGATGCACGGCCCAGACGCAAGTAGCCAGACTTAAGACCTTGCGGTCGTTCAGCAGGCTAAAAGGCTATAAAGGGTCTATCTCTTTTTCAAGTTTCCGACCAAAATAAACTCACAATTAAGCCTCAAATTTATTTTATTTTCAGTGCTTCTATAATTTTCTATTTTATTTGAAGTTTTGTTTAAGTAATATTGTGTGGTGTCATCTTCAAATTTAAGATCATGCAATAAACTATGTCTCGTACTCTCGTTGCAACGCACGGATATTTTTGCTAGTTTCTATTAATACACGAGTTGTAGGGGGTTGGAGCCACATCATCCCCCTTAGATCCGCCACTGCTAGCCATAGAAATAGCTTTATGGCATTGATGCCCAGAATTTCCAAATGAGATCACACCTTGGTAGCGGATGAGCATCATCATGGTGTAGGCCGTAAACAATCCTGACTTAGAACTTGCCATCGGAGGCCCATCTCTAAATTAGTTGGTCAAGTGTGTTGTTAACCACGACGTCTTGTGTCGCGTTCCACATTTGGAGTTCAAGGAGGAAACTCGACTCTCGAGAATAGTTCAGAAAGATATACTTAGCCTTGTACTAACTCCGTTTCAATTTATAATTCGTTTAACTTTTTTAACTTCAACTTTGACCACTCGTCTTATTCAAAAAATTTGTATAAACATAGTCAAATTTAAATCATTCATGTAGACTATTTATTAAATAAGTAAGCAAAGAAATGATATTTTGCATAAAAATTTGAATAAGATAAGTGATCAAATTTAGGATTGAAAAAGTTAAACGAACTGTAATTTGAAACGGATTAAGTATATTCTAATTCCATACGTCAGTAATAATGTGGATTAAAAACTAGCTCCCTAGAAATACCGGGAGATAACGGTTAGTAAGTGAGAACTGAGTGGAGATGAGCTTTTTTCGGCATATATTTTAGTTCGGGTGGAGAGGAGCTTTGTGCGGCTGATTTTGAGTTGGCTTAAAAGTAATTACGTACACCACCAGTTAAAAACAAACTTTGCATGCCATTTGTGCGTTTCCTTCCCTTCGCGTTCTCTCGCAGCCGGAATTGCTACTTTGCTAGGGCCGGGCTTGCTGGCCGGCCGCCGCCCGCCGACTCCGGCCAGTTCACAGGGCGCCACCACGTACATCCATTCATCATCCGTTCCCTGACCGGAGCTCCTGGGAGAGGTGACGGCGCGCGTGGCGAACCCGCTCCGATCCTCGGCCGCCTCCGACGAGACCGACGTTGCTGCAGAGTGCAGACGAGTCCGGCCGGTCTACCCTCTCGCACCTCCGCCGACTCCTCGTCCACGCAGCCGTCAGCTAGGGCAAAGCCGACGTGAGCATCGTCCTCTCCTCCTTGCTCTCCCCATCAGATATGGAAAGGAGTTGCTCACGACCTTACTTGAACAGGATCTGTTCTATAGGATCGTACCGCTGCATCCTTGACTAATAAGGAGGCAAGCACTTATGCCTGGTTGATGCGACATGACCTGTGGGCTAGAGCGTGATTAACGGCCAGGATCAGCTCTGATGCTGCGTCCGGTGCTGTAGATGATCGTTCCTTGCCAGGTCCACCTGGCATGGGGTGGCCCATGGGGTTGTCTGACATGCTTCTTTTTACGCCCCAAAAAAAAATTATGAATTTTGAAAAGAAAACTATTCGGTTTTGGTGTGAAATGTACGAGAACTTACATGCTTATAATTCTGTATAATAGGCCATGAAGCCTAGTGCTAATCAAAGTATTGACCCAAGAACACAGATGGCTTCTTCATCAATACCTAATGTATCTCAAAGTGATTCAAAGCTCGAGCTCTTTGGTTTTGACTCTCTAGTCAATATTTTGGGACTAAAGAGGTATGAACACTTGTTCTACTATTTTCACCACATTTACGTACTAGATATTAGGGTGTTTATGCTAGCACTTTGTGTTTTATTTTTTTAGGGCTTTGCTGCGGTACTCACAAATAATTATGAGTCGTTCATTGATTTCGATCGGACGGTTACAATGAACTATTACCTCAATATATGAAATATATATTTATTAATTTTTTATTTTATAAAATAATATAAATAAGGAAAGTTTTAGATATTTTATTTCAAATCAATCTGAGCCATTGATTTTTTATATTTTATAAATTATTTAATATAGAAAAACAAAATAAGATCTTGACAGATCCCCAAATAACGGGAGGAAAATCCAGAATACATGCAACTTCTCCCACATGCAAGCCGGCTCCCCTAATCATGGACTAATTATGCGGCTAGATTACATACATGGACACACTAACACGTTATTAGCATTAATATGCATGAACACGATAGCTAGTCTCTTCCTGCGGTGGAGACATGTATGAATTTGAACATGCAAAAATTATTTATTCTAATAAAATAATAGATAAAGTAACTGAATATTTGTTGTCTTCAAAATAAAATTAATATACAAATTTAAATTTAAATTTGAACCAGTCAATTCATATACACATATAATACGTGTGACGTTTTTAACAAAATATCAATAGATTAATATAGCTTGCACCAATTGAACAAAATGTCACTAAATTGATATATAACATAGAAACTTTATTAAATCTTAAAATTATAAACATATTTTTTTATCAAATTCTAAAGTTACAAATGAAATTGCCTTATATGCACTATCATGTTACCCACCTATCTGACGCTAACACAAGCACACACATGTAAAGTTATAAAACAAAAAAAGGTTTATCATATCAGTCAAAGATCATGCACAATCAATCAAATCTTAAAAAAATAATTATATCTAAAACTTTCCTTATTTATACTATTTTATAAAATAAAAAATTAATAAATATATATTTCATCTATTACCTCCTATGAGGTAATAGTTCATTGTAACCGTCAGATCGAAATCAATGAACGACTCATAGTTATTTAGGAGTACCGCAGCAAAGCCTTTTTTTTAACCACTTGAAATTTAAGGAGATGGCTAGAAACCTAAGGCCATTTATTGTACTCTATAAATGAAAAGGAACACATGCATAATTTATCTAATTGATTATATATGAACAGTATGGCAGGAGAACAAGCTCAGGTGCCATCTAGCCCTAGGGACAGTGAGGATGTTGAGATAACCATTGGATGCCCTAAGGTTTTTTATGGTCCATGCCAAAACACTTAACTCTTCATAATTATAACTCTGTTGATAACTACATTTATTTTATTTGGTGTGTAGGAAACTGAGCCTAAACAAGGCACCTTGATGGGTGTATTTGTACCATGTCTGCAGAACATCTTGGGAATAATATATTATATCCGTTTTACTTGGTATACTTCAACTATATCTTTTTTATTGTGTATGTGTTGCATTAATTAGTTTCTAGATAGTTTTCCAGCTTAAATACACCGGCTTTCATTACTGTATTAATATTTTCATGTGTCATCAAGTATCATGTAAAATATAACCATCCCTTTTTAGCAAATAGCCTTCATGCTACTAGTATTTGTTTAGTCATTAGCAATGATCTATTTTCATAGTTAACCAAAACCTTAGAATGGTAAGGTAGTAATCTTATAACCAATTATAGATATAGTAAGTTGATACTTTAAATTAACGACTCAAAGTATTATTCTGTTTTAGTGTCAAGAAGATTTGACATTTTGAAATTTGTGCTTCATGGCATTGCCTATTTTTTTCGGACAAACTAACAATATATTCCAATGTTCAAGAATTGACAATTTATTTCTATTTATTATAGGATTGTGGGTATGGGAGGCATATGGCAGTCACTTGTTTTAGTCGCATTTTGCGGTGCATGCACATTTTTAACTGGATTGTCATTAAGTGCAATTGCAACAAATGGAGCAATGAAGGTATGCTGAATATGAGTAGAGTTAGTGGTAGGTGAAGTTTCTCGAAGTGGGGTGTACAATTCTCATTTTCAAATCAACAAGTTATTCTTTATTTGTGAAATAAGTGAAACAGTGAGGTTAAAACCTAAAATCTAACAAATAGTAAACATATTCAATGAAAATCACAAAATTAGAAAAGAAAAAAAAATCTAAAAGGTACTAGAATTATTTGCCTTGTATTTTCTCAGTCACCCACTTGTTTAAAATAAATAAATTAGTTCACAATTTGTTGTATTTGAATGGATGGCCTAGAAATTTGAACACCTATAGAGTGAGATATATTTTATTTTATTCTCAGGGTGGTGGCCCTTACTATCTAATTGGTCGTGCACTTGGTCCAGAAGTTGGGATTAGTATTGGGCTGTGCTTCTTCCTTGGAAATGCAGTTGCTGGAGCTATGTAAGTCCATGTGTTTACTTTCTCGTCATGCATGCATGTGGGTGTTAGAGAAATGATATGATCATAGCTAGGTATATATCATTGAAAGGATCCTGATTTGCTAATGATCACCTAGATGGGGGCAGACTGAATTGGTGGATCTACAAATATTTTTACAAAACTTTGTGGGAACATGACTAGTTACCTGTTGCTCACTTGGTTTTGTAACCAAGAGATCAAGATAAAGAAATAAACTTGCAACAAAGTAAATCTACCTAAGTGCAAACCTACAACAATAACAAGCATTAGGTGCTTCTCTAGCTGCAACTAGCAAGACGAGAAGTAGCCTAGCCCTAAGAAGACACTACTTGTAAAGTAGAAGCTACTCCTAGGAACTACAAGCTACTCCTAGATGGATTGATAACCATAACTATGAAGATGATGTGCCTACAAGCACTAGTGCACATAATAAAACCCAAGAGATATCATGAAGGGGAAAAACAAAAACACAAGGGAAGGATAGTTACATGGAATACAAAGAGAACACAAGATTTATCCCAAGGTTTGTCCAATCCATTAATGGTTGTCTATGCCCCTATTGTGGAGGTCACAAAGACCTAATTGATCTCATAAGACCTGGGCATTCGATCTAATCAAATTGATCGGTTCCTCAATCATATGCCAATATTAGTTACCCAAAATTGTAAACCAACAAGTTCTTGAAAAAACTTAAGACAAGGCATTTCAGACTTAGTCTTTGGTTCCAACCGAATTGACTGGTAACATAATCGTAGAAAACAAAACAGAGGTGGGGGCATCGAGCGCATCCGGATGCTAGGTGAGGCGATTTGGGTCAGGTGTCTTGTCGAGGATGTTGAACGATAGGGTAGGAAATCACACAAGGCCACCATGATGAGGGGTTGATGGCATGTTGTCATAGTGGCTAACCAGGTGACCACCCTAAAGTTCACTGGTCGACCATTTGGGGAAGGGTGGACCCTAGAGCAGCACCGTGCCACCGCTATTGTTCACTAGGCGTCTCGTATGGTTGTACACTTGTACACTTTGAGTGGTGAAGTGGATCTCCTTGCCTCATTTCCTACAAGGAGGGACCAAGAGAATAAAGGAGTGTACAACAGTGTTCATCAACTTATAGTTAGTTAGGTGGGATACAAACAGTTGGATAACTATGCCTTGTGCGACCACTATTGGATTGGGAGTTTGGGAGATGAGATATGGTTTAGGAGAAAGAGGAAGATGGTACCAACATCAAAAGTCTACGAGATAGGTGAGGTAGATATCCGAGGATGATTTAGGGACTTACGGTTAAGCTCAAGAAATCAAATTAGACCTTTACAAGTTGTCATCTTATAAAAAAACATGGGGGGGGGGATGTCGTTTCAATCCTTAATTATCATTTTGTGATAGGACCTGCCAAAATCTTACTGTCATCTTTGATCTTTGGAAATATTGTGGTTGAGTTCGAAACCCTCATGTTGGCATATATTCTTGAGAATTTAATACATGCTTATTAATAACTGACAATTTATATTAGGACTAAAGGAGGAAATAACTATAATATTACATGGTAAAAAATGAATCTTGGTTCTTGCAATGTAAGCTTAAACACGTTTTAGATATAGCAACGTTTAGAGTATAATTCCATTCTTTTATGAGTGCAGTGCATGGATACATTAGTGTTTTTTTTCTATTTGCTAGCTTTCTCCTATGGAGATATTATGACCTACTATGTTCTTATTTGTGATCCCTAATTTTAGGTATGTGTTGGGAGCTGTAGAAACATTTCTAGATGCTATTCCATCAGCTGGGTTCTTTCAAGGTACTCGAGCAAGTTTTTCTTGGTTTTCTTATGAATATTGTATTGGTGGATGATCAATTTGTATATCTAGAAAGACAATACCATAAAATGACCAGTTCTATCATTCTATGTCCAGTGTTGCGAAAGATATATGCAATGCTAACATGTCATATAGTTTATGTCTGTGTATATGCACTTTATGTGTATTTTCCTATAGAAATAGCCAGCTACTACCAAATTTAAACAAAAAAGTATATTTACCCTTGGTGCTAGGAGCTACAATTAAATTGAGATTTGATTGCAAGTTTGTTATACTACTTTGGTGAAACTATAGAATCGGGATGTTTCTTTGGCACTATTATATTTGTCGAATCACTGCAATCTAATTTTTTTCCATTGTATTCTTGTTATGGTCATTATGTTATGAACTTATGGTCCAATATCTTGCATATTTGTATTGAATATTTTTGTATGCGCAAATACCCTACTGTAAAATCCTTTGTGACCAACGTTTTTGTTATATCCACTAGCTCAAAACCAATCTTAGGAAGTGCTTAGGCAACAAATATCTGATATTTGTGGTGTTTGGATAGTAAAATTACATTTTCATATTACCCATGGGTTCGGATAATTGGAGGTGCAAGTAAGATTATAAATAATTTGTTTGTATTAAAGAAATATCTAGGAGATTATTTGTTACATTTGTATGAAGTGCAAAGAAAAATTCAAATCAAATCGTTAGTAGCACAAGGGAACATTTTTCTTTGAATTGCTGAATTTGTGGAAAGCTTACTTTTGCAGTGGTCATGTTCTGTTTATGTAATACATTTATTTAAATTAACTTATAGATGTTTTATTTAAGCAGAGACTGTAACAGTGGTCAACAACACAATAGTAAATGGTACAACAAAAAGTGACGCAACAACTATATCAACACCTAGTCTGCATGATCTCCAGATCTATGGTGTCATCGTGACCATATTACTCTGTTTTATTGTATTTGGCGGTGTCAAAATTATCAACAAGGTTGCACCTGCTTTCTTAGTACCAGTCCTCTTCTCAATACTATGCATTTATATTGGCGTCTCCATTGCACCAGAGCCTGGTGCTTCAAGTAAGTAGTCCTTTGATTATTATTTTGTTTTCTAGTCTTTTTTGCATTGAACTTTTGTTGATGTATTTCCTACCTAGAGGGAATCACTGGGTTGAGTATCGTTACACTTGCGGAGAACTGGAGTTCAGAGTACCAACCTACAAACAATGCTGGGGTTCCTGATCCAAATGGGTCGATATATTGGGATTTTAAGTAGGGCCTTCTCTGCTTTTGACACTTACCTTTTGAAATCTTCAATTCATATTTATTAATCTATAATCACTGCACAACTACTGATAGTTTTTTATTTTTCTTTCAGTGCATTGTTAGGACTCTTTTTCCCAGCAGTTACTGGAATCATGGCTGGTTCAAATCGGTCTGCTTCACTGAAAGACACACAGCGTTCCATACCAGTTGGAACATTAAGTGCTACCCTTTCAACTACTCTGATGTATCTGCTATCAGTGTTTCTTTTCGGAGCCTTGGCTACAAGAGAAGAGCTTCTAACTGACAGGTTTTGTATTCCTTATAAATATGGCATCACTCGTCTTGCATTCTAATAACTGTTGATATTATGTTTCCTAGTGGTAGATACCTTTAGCTTATTGAATCTGTGACATCAAGGGGGAGTGGCGGATGCTTTACATGCGTCATCATTTAGCACTCTTGCTATCCTACTGCACTTGGTGCAATGAAGCTAAACCTTTGTAGGCTTATTGGAGTATTGCTAAAGAATCAATCCTTTTTTTTCCATTTTTTTGTTGAGATTGCTGGAGTGCTGACAAACTTTGGTGGTTATTGGAATTTAGCTAGGAATATTGTTGCTGCACCTTTTTCTCTGTTTTTTTCATGTGAAGAACATGCTTAAATCTTCCATGAAGGAATGCCATTTTTCTTGCCTTTGGAATTTAAGGGGAAAAACTAATTCAGAAAAGCAGCAGCTGTTTATGTCAGAAGTCTGAACCACTGAATTTGAATGTAACTAGTAGTAGGTACTGATATTCTGCAGGGGGAGTGCGTGATCTAATATACTATAATATGATCACACAATTTGAATGTTGTAAAGTTTGAATTCTCCAATTTTCATAAAGTACATTTAGTTGTTTCTTCAGACTAGCTACTTTTTGTCTTGTGTAGTCATCTCCTAAACATGCCTAATATATGCAGGCTTCTTGCTGCAGCAATTGCTTGGCCTGGTCCAGCAGTAATTTATATTGGAATTATTTTGTCCACTTTGGGTGCAGCACTACAGAGCTTGACCGGGGCTCCAAGGTTACTTGCAGCAATAGCGAATGATGACATCCTTCCCATTCTAAATTGTTTTAAGGCTTACGAAGGGTCTGAGCCTTATGTGGCAACTCTGTTTACAAGCTTCATATGTATTGCTTGTGTCGTGATCGGGAACCTGGACCTGATTACACCTACTATCACTATGTTTTTCCTTCTGTGTTATGCTGGTGTTAACTTGTCATGCTTTCTGCTGGATCTCCTTGATGCTCCTAGTTGGCGTCCTCGTTGGAAGATACACCACTGGGTCCTTTCACTGATCGGTGCATCTCAATGTATCGGTATGCTTCTTCGTTCCTATATTTATGTTTGTGATCATATTTTATCGAAAATATATTTCTACATGTTATAATCTGTAAATAATATTGCAAAACATCTTTAGAAGCCTATGGGAATTGAATACTCAATCAGAAAACAAGTGTTACAAAATTTAAAATTTATGTTCATGGAATTGTTTATCTGTTTTTTTCAAAGGTTTATATCTCAAATAACTATATCGTTGATCTGTATAAAATATTTTGAATAGTTTGAGTTTAATGACAAATAATTTTCCTCTAAATATACAGTTATCATGTTTATGATCTCATGGACTTTTACCGTGGTCTCCCTTGCCCTCGCAAGCCTTATCTACTACTATGTCAGCTTAAAGGGAAAGGCTGGTGACTGGGGAGATGGATTTAAAAGTGCATACTTTCAACTGGCTCTGCGAAGCCTTCGATCACTGGGAGGTAGAATATTTTTGCATGGAAAATAAACATTATTTAGCTGAAACTACAAGCTCCATGTTATATAACTAACATTATTTTTGTGCAGCAAATAACGTACATCCAAAAAATTGGTACCCCATTCCACTTATATTTTGTCGCCCTTGGGGTAAACTGCCAGAAAATGTCCCGTGCCATCCAAAACTTGCAGATTTTGCCAATTGCATGAAGAAAAAGGGCCGTGGAATGTCGATTTTTGTCTCAATCATTGATGGTGACTACCATGAATCAGATGAGGAAGCAAATACAGCTTACCGTCAACTTAGTGCCTATATTGACTACAAGCATTGTGAGGGTGTCGCTGAGATCATCGTTGCTCGCTCAATATCTGACGGTTTCCGCAGCATTGTTCAGATAATGGGCCTAGGCAACTTGAAGCCAAATATTGTTGTCATGCGTTATCCTGAGATATGGCGTCGCGAGAATCTAACACAGATACCATCATCATTTATCAGCATCATAAATGACTGCATTATTGCTAACAAGGCTATTGTTATTGTGAAAGGACTTGATGAGTGGCCTAATGAGTACCAGAGACTGTATGGAACCATTGACCTATACTGGATTGTGAGGGATGGAGGACTAATGCTTCTGTTGTCTCAGCTCCTACTAGCCAGAGATGGTTTTGAAAGCTGCAAGATTCAGGTTTTCTGCATAGCAGAAGAGGGTACAGAAGCCGAGGAGCTAAAGGCTGATGTGAAAAAGTATCTGTATGATCTGCGGATGCAAGCTGAGGTTATTGTTGTGACCATGAAGTCAATGGAAGCACATTCTGAGATCAGTCCTAATGCTAAGAAGGATCCCCAAGAAGAATACGTAAGTGCTCAGGATAGAATCAGGGCATACCTTTCTCAGTTGAAGGAGATTGCGCAAAGAGAAGGGCGGCCACTGATGGAGGATGGCAGACAAGTCGTAGTCAATGAAGAGAAGGTTGAGAAGTTTCTCTATACGATGCTAAAGCTGAATACAACTATCGTTAAGTACTCCATGATGGCAGCCGTGGTGCTGGTGAGCCTCCCACCACCACCTCTGAACCACCCGGCCTACTGTTACATGGAATATATGGATATGCTTGTCGTGAACGTCCCACGGATGCTAATAGTTAGGGGATATAGAAGAGATGTTGTCACACTTTTCACCTGATTCGATTTGATATACACATTTAGAAGGTAGTTCCTTTCGAAGGTTATACCGTTTCAGTGTGATGGTGGTATTGCTATACTATATGATGCTTAGCTGCGTGGAGATTTTACTGCTGTAGTTGGAACGTTAACTTGGAATCCATTTTGCAGATGGATACATGCATAGCATTATTAGTTTCATTATTTGTAGACTGAAGGCATTTGCACGGATATAAAATACATAGTCTAGAGATTATTTTTGTTTATATAGAGAAGCTTTTGTCATACGGATATGAGAGCTCCAACGCTGTGTCTATTGTAAAATGCATGTCAAAGTATATTTTCGTTCTTGTATTATTGAAAGAAAGTATGTATCTATTCATGTACATATTTGGAACGATTTCTTACAATTTGAGTTATGTAATCATACAAATAAATATTGAAGTTCTAGATCGGATAACTATTTCTCATCTGCTTTGTTGTAATATAAAGGCTAGGTCATTGTCGTAATAAATATTGAATTAAGTTATGTAACTATTGATGTACATATTTGGAGCTACTTGTTATTACAATTGCTTTCTTGTAATTGAAGTTCATTGTTGCAATCCATTGTTTCTCAAAAGGTTGTGCATGTTGAAACCCAGAAGGCTAGTGGCAAGTGTGCTAGCTCACTGCATTCCTAGGTCAGTTGGTAAAGCTCACTCCATTTTTTGACTATGTAACCCGCTCCCCCTCGGACCCGCCGCCTCCTTCCCTCCCTCCGGCCATGGATCCCCCTGAAGCTCTTCTGATCTCGGTGTCGTGGCGTAATGGGGTCCTCCTCGGACCTTGCATCGCGCATGGACTTTGATCGTGGTCTGGAATTCCAAGATGAAGTTCGACGGCTTTTCAAGTCTCCGGTACATCACCCTCTTCCAACCCCAGTTGGCTCGTTTTTCTTGCTGGTTACCTTCAGAAGGCACCTCTTTCGTTTAACGGAAGATTCGGTAGCTTTGGCTTTGGAATCTTGTTTGGGTGGCAGTTCTTTGGGCTTTCATGTGTTGTTCTTGAGCTCCAACCATTTTCGTATCTCGGTCTTCTCCAAAGAAGTGGGTTTTCATGTGTATCGTTTCCGTAGAGTCATTACCTCTACGTTTGATCTCTATTTTCATCTATGGAGCAATGGTACTCCCCATTGGGAACGTGAAAAACGGCTCTGGGAATTAGAAGAAGAAACGTCTTGGACGAAAGTTCTCTCCAAGAAAAAATCAAAGATCGCTAAGACCTCTGTTCAGCCGAAGAAAGTCAGTTTTGCAAATCGTTTAATTCGTCCTTCCCGCTCTGTTGATCGTGCAGCTCCCACTATCCGTTTTGGGGCTTTCTCGGTTTCGGTGGTTCATTCGGCAGATTTTTCCAAGTTGATCTTTGGCAATTTGCATGATCGGGTTCTTCGCTGGCCTCAACGGAAAACTGACGAAATTCACATGCCAGTTTCGGAAATTTCCGGCTCTTCAGGTGATAGTTTGGTCAGTCATTCAAATTTCAAACCTGTTGGGCCTCCCTGCTCCTTCTGTTCATCTTTGGGCCATGCAAGCCGTTTTTGTCCCTCAAGAACCCGTTGCCTCCATTGTTTTTTCTGGGGACACTCTAGTAAGGTTTGTGGGCCTCGGTAGCCATGTTGGGCTTGGAAACCCAAAGCGCTAAGTGCATAGAGTCTGAATCCCTCTCGAACGCGTTTAGTTTGGCAGACAAAAAACCCAAAAGGCAAGGGCACTGTTTCAAACATCGATCTCCGCGTAATCACTCCGGACTCTTCGCCTGCCCTTAACAAGGAACAGGAATCATATATCCCCCCTTCACATCCGCCGCCGAAGGAGGATGTTGTGTTTCTCAACAAGAAACCCCCACCGCTTCCTCCTCACAACAAATCCCCAATCTCCTCACCGGCGATCAAGTCATGGCCAACTTCCCGGTGAACCCGCGTCCCTTCCTCGTCGGCGACTTGGAGGTGAACCATGGATGGAACCGGCCCACTCACGGACGGATTGCTCTAGGTGGAGAACCAACACGAGAACATGAAGACTACACCATCGTCAGTCTTGAGCAGATGCCTCTACAGGATGTTGAACTACGGCCGACACTCAATGTGGTATGTGACTTCTTGGAGCATAATGAGAGGGTCCGCATTTTGGAGTCTCATCTTTCACCTTTGGGTCTGGGCTTAATCCGTCTGAGAATAGTAGTTCAAAGAGATCAGCTAGTTCGGAACTCTCCCTACAATTTGGGTCAGAACCACATAGTCAGGGTCGCCAAGCACGATGAGGGAATCAATGTCAGGTCCTGTACGTATATCAGAGTCTGCTGGTTAATGTTTCTGGCCTTTCCACTCAATTTCCAGAAGGATCTCTACATCAGGGCTGAGGTGGCCCCTTTTGGCAGATTGCTTGAATGGTATAGGGACAATAACAAATCAAGAATCATTGTTCAAGCTCTAGTCCTAAGCCCAGATAGAGTTCCTAGAAGCCCGGTGATCTTGAGAGGCACAATGATTGGTGGTATGGGAAGATCATGGTCAGTTCCTGTCTATATCCTTAATGGTCACTTCCCTGATGCTTTCCCTGCTGATGAAGACCCTGTTCCTTTTGATGGGGAGCCACATCCTGAATATGGCCTTGTGGTTTTGAGGGCTAACCCACTGGAACCCAACTGGCAGAACGAGCAGCAAGGAGCTGCACCAAATTTGGGTTTCTTTGGGGGGAATCCGCATCCCAATCAGCAACAGCAACATCAGAATGCTTTTCAGCAACCCGCCAACCACCAACAACATGGCCTTCAGCACCATGAGCAACCTGATGACGTGGAAATGGATGAAGCAGACGATGAATGGCCAGCTTGGAATCCGGCGGTTTTTGCAGCGGACAATGCTGTCCAAATTGCACAACATCCTCAATTTCCTCAGCACCTGATGGACCTAGAGTTGTCAGGCTCGTCAATGGCCTATCTGCGAGCAAATGGCCCTGATATCACCATTCACCAAGTCCTTGGGGACTCGGACAACTCCTCTTCTAGTGACGCTACCTCCTACCCGGTAGAAGATAGATCAAGGTTCATTGCTATGCAGGCTCGCTATGCCAATCTCCTGATTCATAATAGGAGTGGCTTACCTAATGGGATCCCCTCTGTGGGTCAGTCGTCCATTGGCCACTTCACCATCAACAGTGAAGCTCTTCAGTTGGCAAACAATCAAACTCACCAACTCACTAGTAACCAGCATCAGAGTGCTGTTAGTTTGGCCGCTAAGAGTTCTGGACTGGAGATTGTGCCTTGGAAGCCAGTTCTACCGGCACTGGCACTTCAGTTTTTTCCTTCGTTCCTGGAGAGTAGAAGGTTAGCCCGTGCTCTACGGCTTGCTTCACCTGTCATACTGCTGCCAGGCCCATCTCATTCTGGCCCAACTGAGTTTGAATTTCAAACGGCTCAGTTTTAGCCCAGCCCAGAACCAACAACTCAACAGATGCAACCCACTCAGTTGGGTTTTCAGGGCGCTTCAGAAAGTGCCACTTTCTCGCCACCTTTCAGAGCAAGAAGCTCCTCGTATGGCTGTGCTGTTGGCAGGACTAAACTGTTCTGTCCCTTCCTGAAACCATCAGCAATGATGCAACTCCAATGGTTAACAGTGTGGTTCGGCGTAGCACCTGGCTCAGCAGCAAGGATGGTTTCCGTGAAGTCAGACTTGTGGGCAATCCAAGCAAGAAGCGCAGAACCTGCCTTGTCATCCTGGTGGAGCCTTCAGGTCAGACTGGACCAATCCCCATGGACATTCTACAAGGATGGGGGATCAGCTACGGTGTGCCTCCTGGTGAGCTCACTGATGATGCGCTGATGCAGACTCCATCAGCATCCTCAAGTGTTCCAAATGAAGATTAAGCTCGTCTATGACCTTTTGTTTCAGGGGGGAACTGTCTTTGGCCCCACCCTGACCTGTCGTTCATTTTGATTATATCCGTAAATAGTCATTTGTCTCTTATGCTGTATGGGTACCTTATGTTGTGTTGTTACCAAGACTTTGGTCTTTACAGTCAAATCCTAATGTCGGTTACCTTTGCCTTTGTGGCTCTTTTTCTTTTGCTGCTCTTGCTAGTCAAAGCAGTGCCTTTTATGTTTCCTCCTGGGTATTTTAATGAATACACGTAATTGGACAATCCTTTGTTGGAATATCCGGGTTATAAACACATCGGAAAAATGGGATGCTATCAGAAACAAAATTGATGAGAGCGGTTGTTCAATCGTTTGCTTACAAGAAACAAAAAAGGAATCCTTCGATATTTCCTTTATCAGGAATTTTGCACCTCGTCGTTTTGATCAATATGATTTTACTGCCTCAGTAGGAGCCTCCGCTGGTATTCTGGTCTTATGGAATGGGGCGTCCTTTTCTGGTGTTGTTGAAGATAAGCACTCCTTTGGGATCACCGTGTCTTTTACCTCGCGACACACAAACGAGATGTGGAAACTCACCACGGTTTATGGTCCATGCCAGGACCCTGAACGCACGAATTTCATCAACTGGGTTCGAAGCCATGATATACAGGATGGTGAAAACTGGATCTTTCTTGGTGATTTCAATTTTTATCGCTCTTTAAGCAACCATAACAGATCGGGTGGCAACCTCATGGACACATTTACTTTCAACGATGCTATTGGTCACCTTGGCCTGGTTGAATTACCTTTAAAGGGTCGAGCTTTCACCTGGAGTAATATGCAATCCAACCCCCTGCTTGAACAGCTGGATTGGTTCTTCACGTCAGTTAACTGGACCTCTGATTTTCCCAACACTGAAGTCTTACCTCTGGCCAAAATCACTTCTGACCATATACCATGTAAGGTAGCGATCAGTACCAAAATGCCAAGCGCAAGCATTTTTAGATTTGAAAATTTCTGGACTGAACAAAGTGACTTTTTGGATACAATACTTAATAACTGGTCATCCCTACCTGTTAGCCTAGATGCTGCTAAGTCTATCTCGGCTAAGTTTAAATCTTTGAGAGCCAGTCTAAAAGTATGGAGCAAACATTTGTCCAATCTGAACCTACTGATCAGTAACTGCAATAGCGTTATTTGCCTCCTTGATGAAGTTGAAGATTTACGTGGGCTCTTCAACCCAAAAGCAAACTTGAGGCTCATTATCAAAAAACAGCTACAAGTATGGCTCAGATTTAAAACTCTATATTGGAAGAAGAGATACACAGTTAACAGGATCAAGTTTGGGGATGAATGCACAAAGTTCTTTCATTCAATGGCCACGATCTCCTTCCGAAGAAATGCAATTGCTCAGATCCTAAACGATCAGAATGTCTTCATTTCTGACCATGAGGGTAAAGCTGATCTCCTATGGACTTCCTTCAAGAATAGAATGGGCACCACTTTAGAGCCAAGTATGGTGTTTGACTTAGCCAGTATTATTGCACCTTTCAATGCATTGGACTACCTTTATGCTCCAATTCAGTGGACAGAGATATATGCGGTAGTAAAAGCCATGCCCACAGATAAAGCATCGGGACCTGATGGTTTCAACGGTTGCTTCCTTAAAAAATGCTGGCATATAGTTAAAGGGGACTTCTACAGACTCTGCTCGCAGTTTGAACTGGGTCTAGTGAACCTTCAGTGTATCAACACCTCGTATATTACACTGGTACCCAAGAAGAATAGCCCGGAGACAGTTAATGACTACAGGCCGATTTCACTCATGAACATCTCCCTCAAAGTCATAACCAAGATACTCGCTGAACGTTTGCAGTCAGTTATTCTAAGAGTGGTGCATCAGAATCAGTATGGTTTTATTAGATCAAGAACAATACAAGACTGCTTGGCGTGGAGCTATGAATACATACACCAATGCCACCATTCTAGAAGAGAAATTATCATTTTGAAGCTTGATTTTGAGAAAGCTTTTGACACAGTGGAACACTCAGCAATCATCCTAGTCATGGAACAAATGGGATTCCCACAGAGATGGTTGACTTGGGTAAAAGCTATTCTCTCTTCGGGATCATCTGCAGTCATGCTGAATGGGGTACCAGGGAAATTCTTTAAATGCAAGAGAGGAGTTAGACAGGGGGATCCCTTGTCCCCACTTTTATTTGTCATTGCGGCTGAGCTATTACAGATTTTAGTCAACCATGCCTCCTCCTTGGGCATGCTCAGAATCCCAACTCCACAGCCAGATGATAACTTCCCAATTATGCAATATGCAGATGACACATTATTGATGTTACAGGCAGACGCTAGACAATTAGTCTTTCTAAAAGCTCTTCTCCATAGTTTTGCTGTGGCAACTAGTCTTAAAGTTAATTACAACAAATCTAACATGACATCAGTGAAGAGAAACAGGTAATTCTCTCAAACACTTTTGGATGTGCAAGAGGGGGTTATGCCTTTCACCTACTTGGGATTGCCCATGGGAACAACCAAGCCTCGGATAGAGGACTTTGCACCAATGATGGATAGAATTGAAAGGAGTCTATCAGCCACGTCAGCTTGGCTCTCATATTCAGGTCGACTGCAAATGATTAACACAGCCATAACACCAATCACCACCTATGCAATGTGCACTGTCAAGCTCCCGAAAGGGGTAATTGACAACATTGATAGAGCAAGGAGGCAATGTCTGTGCAAAGGGAAAGATATCCAGAAGAAAGGGGGAAACTTAGTGGCCTGGAATGTGGTCACGCAACCGAAACTAAAGGGGGGCCTTGGTGTCCTAAACCTGAGACTACAGAATGATGCCCTTCTCCTGAAACACCTATTCAAGTTTTATAACAAGGCCATCATTCCGTGGGTGAAACTCATTTTGCACAAATACTATGTCAACAAGGTACCACATGCTTCTAGAGAAGTTGGATCTTTTTGGTGGAAGGATGTACTTCGGTTAAGTGCTCTTTTTCGTGCTATTTCTAACTGCAATCTGGGTGATGGTTCTTCAATCAGTTTCTGGGATGATAACTGGAATGGGGCTGTTTTGCTAAATGCATATCCGAGATTAGCTTCTTTTGCAATCAATGAGAATATCTCAGTCCGGGAGGTCATGCGAACAACCAACCTGGATGAGCTTCTTTTCCTCCCCCTCTCACACCAGGCCTTTGAAGAATTTGACTTGCTCCAGCAACGGATGCAGAGCATCACGTATGATGAGGATTCAGTAGACACTTGGGTACCAGTGTGGGGACATACCTACTCATCGCGAAGGTTGTACTTTCATGCGCATAGCTCAGTGGCTGTACATCCGATCTTCAAGGCTCTTTGGAAATCCAAGTGTACTCAGAATAAAATTCTTCGCATGGCTGATAATGGTGGATCGTCTCAATACCAAGTCTATGTTGTAGAGACGGCACCTGGATATTCAGGATGATGAGATCTGCATGATGTGCAACAGTGGAGCCGAGGAAACCATTGATCACCTGTTCTTTGAATGCGCCTTTGCCAAGGAGTGCTGAGCCGCGTACATATAGAATGGGATGAAGACCTACCAACTCTGGACAGATTCCTGCAATCAAGTGGTTCAGTCAACATCACTTTTTCTATGGAAGTCAAGCTGATCGCGGCCTAGGAGCTTTGGAAAACAAGGAATGACAGAGTGTTTGAGAGAAGACCGCCGACATCTTTAGGATGGTTTAGCAATTTTAAAAGCCAATGTCTGCTGCAAGCTGTGCGCTTCAAGGAGGATCTGAGATCAGCCTTTTGTAATTGGCTTGAAGCCTTTAGCTAATTCTGTTTTATTTCTTGTAATCGGATTTCTTAACTTTGTAAGTCCCCCCACCTCTTTTTTAATACAAATGCACTGTGGGGATCTCCTCCACAGTATTTTCGGTCAAAAAAAGATATTACCATACCTATATATAAAATATGGCATACAAAGACATAACTTAGATGTTCTAGTGCGCGACTAGATGTGGAACAAAACAACAAAATCGGCCTAACAAGAAAAACCCGATCCAAACGTTGCCAACACACGAGAATGCATCGATGCGTGATTGGAACTATCAACCTGCTCATCTTCTTCGTGTAGACTATACAAGTTAGGGTGCATGGAGGCAGTGAGGAATATTGTATCTCCATGCTTCCAAGGAGGGGTACGAGGTGGTGGACGGACCGGCGACGGTGGCGGTTCTATTGGCGGCGAGTGAGGTGATAGAGGGCCGCTGAGCGGCCGAGCGAAGGACAATCGGGTGGCCGAGTTGGTGGCAGGGGCGGCAAGGGGTTAGCATCTTTCTCCTTTGAGTGAGATTAGAGGAGGGCGAAGGCCGACCAGTCACCAGTGGGGATGGTTGGTGGGCAGTGTGGCCGCGATTAGTCTCTGGTGGTGGGCAAGCCAGTGGCGGGGCAGGGGCGTGGGCAGTGGTGGTGAATCCTCCAATTATTCAAATTAGGGAAGGGTGGGGAAGGAGCACTGGGGTGGATGGCGGTGGCGGAGAACGAGGGTGTGGGCTTGAGTTATTTAGCAAGAAAGAGAAGAAACAAGAGAAGAAAAGAAATCCGCGTGTCGCTACAATTTGGAGCGTACTCAGTTGATTAAGACCGGTTGTGTTGGTTGCTAGGACGGTGGGTGAGTTTTTTTTCACTTGCAGGAAGAAAAAACCCTACTATATATAGTAGCATGTATATGATTTCAACCTAACACACATCTACATACACTTTTCTTGCAGTTTTTTATTTTCTATTAGCTATTTGTCTCTAATGAACGTCCGCAAGATGGGAAACTTTGATAATGTCAGTTTTCACAAATTTGGTTTGAACTTCATGAACCGTATTGATGTTTAGTTTTATCTTGTTGGCACCAAGGTCACTATTTCAGGCGAACTTTGTTTTGCTTCTAGATTGTGCGTGTTGTCTTATGCCTTTTTTTTAATATGACACTCATGTACCATTCTCGAATGGTAGATGCTGAAACTTTATTCTCTTATTAAAAAAATCTCTAGTCTTTCCATCTGCATGCCGTTAAATTTTGGTTTAATATATCGTTAGAACATAATCTTTACTTAGAATTTAACCTTTGGACTGTTAACATGCTTTGCATCGTCACTAACAACTTTAGCCTAATGGCGTCGCTGGCAAGGAAGAAGAAAGCAATATTTTTTCTCTTATCACGCGCCTGCCTTGACATCAACAGTTTTTTGTGACAACAAAAAAAAGAAGAAAACTAGCCCTTTTCCTCATATTCCGCTTTCGTCACATTGCTCCCCAAACCCTAGGACACCGCACCTCCCGAATTCCTATCCCGGGCCGCTGCGCGCCGCCGCCGCTTCACTCTGCGACAGCGATGTCGTCTGCATGGCCTGCGGGCTGCGGCAGGACCGCAGGGCGGCAGCATCATCCGAGGTCGACGTGCTCCTACCTGCGCCACTCCATCGCACTTCGCAGTCCGCAGCGCCGCACTCCCCATGGCTCTCGGAATCGATCGGAACTCGAAAGCCCCCGCGCGCTCCGACGCCACGAGCTGGATCAGAGGTGCTTCAACTGCTCCGGCGACACTGCTCACTTCGGCGCCGCTTCAGGAGGTGAACTCATCGTCACAGTGAGTTCCTCGATCCTTCCCTCGCTCCGATCCATGCCTCTATCATTTTCGATTTCTATATGCCTTTGATTTCTGTTTTCACTTTTCAACTGCGATCCGTCTGCTGTTGTTTTACTTTGCTTCCATTCTTAATCTGCATTCCTCAATCCCCCTCCTAGTAGTACGGGAGTATACTTAATTTGCTAGATTCTTCACATACATTTCTGTGGTTTCTTTGTCTACTGTTTGCCTGTTGCCCTAAGCCCCTAACATCTCTCTGCAGCTTCGAGTTCTTCTATCAATTCTAGTTTCAGGATTCCTATTTTCTCTCCAGGCATCATCTTTATGCTTCTTCTGTAAGGTCGTGATTTTAGTATCACCTCCTATACCCGTGCTCTAAGTAGTTTGGATTAATATATGTGCATAATTCCTTCTATTGAAGGACATAGATACGTTCATTGGTTTCAATCTGACATAACTTCCACGAAAATGGCATGATTGAAATAAACTACATCTCCAATATTGTTCTTGGTCCAGCTCCCTAAAGCTTTGATTTTTGTGTAGAACGGAATAAGTGGCTACATAAATTGTGTTTGAGTTGTTTCATCTTTTGTAGTATGCATATATATATGTAATTAGTTAAAGCTTATCATAGAAAGCTGTTAGATATATATTTGAATTTGAAGATTTGAATTGTTTTTAACCTATCCATTGAAAACACCAGCAAATTCTATGAAAGTAGTAGTGCTGTTTAGGGGAATGTTCTATGAGTGGCGTAGCGTGACCGAACATCGAGGGAGGGATAGTCCAATGCTAATATTCCGTGGCCATGCTTGGCACATGACACAACATAGCACAAGGATGCATACCACCTCCACGTTTAGGAGACGAAGACGCGGGACTCACCAATTAGTTCCTCTACATAACACTCTCTATCGCTAACTTGCAGTGGATGCAATGGGAAGCATGGGCCTGGAAGAGGGCACAATGGCATCTCTAGGCTCTTATGACTGACCCCAAGATTTGTCAGGATGAATCTAGCACGGTCGGCCACGCACTTGGAGAAGATGCTATTGGATGCCTCCAACGAGTGGAACATGAAATCCTAGAGTCCTCTTGCCCACCAAGGGAGTCACAAAACCACTCCTTGTATGCCTATTGCCCCTTGAAATATAAGTTTATTGGGACCGAAGACTATGGAGCAAAGCTGCCTAGCACCAAACAAAAATACGACCCCTTCAGTCCTCAAGTGTTCAGACCCAAAATTCAAACGACTTGTTACCTAAGAAGTTTCGCGTGCTGAGTCATGTGGGAAAGTGCAATAGCTAGATGGATCCCAACCATTAAATCAAGGCTTACCAGCTCACGATGAGCACTAGTGGGGCGGATGATGACTTCGCAGTCTAGTACACCCCCCTACTCTTGTCAAGCTCCTCTCGAGCATTAGCAACTAGGCTAACCTACGCATGATTTTCATGGACATTTTTAGTGCTTGCCTTGGGATCTTTGTAACTGTAGGAAGAAGCGCAACAAAATGTGTTTTGGGACTACATCTAGCATTTCTCTTAGAAGCACAATGAAATCCCCAACATCATTGATGCCAGCATGACTCATGCCTTTACCTATGGCACTACCTATGATGCACCAGTCCACGCGCTCATGCATGAAGCACCCTAGTCCCCGGACAACACATGAGTTCTTGGACGTTGCAACCAAGTGTTCCATAGATGGGTAGTAACCCGTCCTCGCCAACTTTGATAGCAAGGAAAAGACACGTAGTATTGAAGTCAACAACAACATAATCACCATGTCTCAACACTGAGATAAGAAGAGGAAGAATAACGAGAAGCGATGTGGGGAGGTGATGGTCACAACAACCATAGGAAGGGCTAGTGCCTTAAGCACTTTGAAAAGTCACTCGATAGGCTTTGCTCGCTCCATGGTAGGCCCATCAAGCACTTGTTCTATGACTGTGACACCATGAGGAGCTACATCAAGGGAACCCTTGACCACAAGAAGGCTAAGGATCGTAAGCCGCTCTAGAAGGTACATGAGGGGACCATCGATAGCAAGGCTGATGATACAGAGTTCCCTACACAAAGAATGCATCATGATCTTTGGCATGATTTAAGCCTATGAGTCTAGGTGTTGGCGAAAAGCAATGGAGCAGGATATGAACAACATTGAGCCTGTGGTTCCATCACATCTGAGATTGTCCAAGACAAACCATCACCTATGATTTGATCAACCACCCCAACCATGTGTTGTGCCCCACTAGGTTTACCACTCATGGTTAGCTCGATTTTTGACAACATGGGCCTCAACAAGGTGCTCATGGATGGTGAGAACAACCTCAACATTCTTTGCACTAAGACCCTAGACCAAATGAAGATCTTGAGGAGCAGTCTCCACCCAAGTGGAGCTCCATTCTGTGGGTTTGTCCTAGGCAAATAAGCAAAGAGACTCGGATAAATCCGATTGCTCATGACCTTCATTGAGTCGTTCACTTTTGAGGAGGTGGACTACTTTGGAAACAATAATGCTTTGCTTAGGTATCCATGCTATGAGAAGTTCATGGCCATCCCCAACTACATGTACCATAACGCTCAAGATGCTCAGTTTGAATAGGGTCATATGCGTTGGTACCGGCTTCATGCATGCTTAGCTCTTCAAGCAGGAGTGTGGCTCATGCAATCGTAATCATTGACTAGAGGTAGTTTATAAGGCCCCAAACATGAATACGATGAACATGGCAACATCACCCATCTAGGCAGGCCCTAGACCCCAGGCGCTACCTCAAGCAATGCATGCCCAATCGATCCCTTTGTTCCAGCATCTGGGTTTGTAAAAGAGGATCTAGCATGGCAAAGGCAGACACCATCTTTCCTCTCCATAGGAAGGCACATGGAGGATATATAGCAATAGCATAGTGCCCAGGTCCCTATAACCATGGAACCCAGAAAAGTGCTAGAATATAAAGCAAGTTGTGTCGCTTCAACTCTTATGTACGTGTTTTTTTTTCTTGTACCCTTTTGTTTCCATTCAATAAAAGTTAAGGACAAGTTGAGCCAACTTTATGTCATGTTTCTTTGCATGTTCTCTCTAATATCTGCACTATGCTTCGGTGAAGTGTAGTGAAGCGCTTGGGGTCCCTTTCGTGCACAACTTGTGGGTATCTTGATTTGATGCAAACAAACCAAAGTAATCTAGAATCTTACATGATTGGTCGCATATGGGCCACGACCCTTTCACTCACCCACATCAAGTGAACGAATAAACCCGTATTTGCCTCTCCCTTTCAATCATGGTTAGGTTTCCCTAAACGGCTAGGATAATTCAACCCTCGCATGAGCAAATTCTTACACCTAAACATCGCATGTGATCAAATCTGTCTAACGAGGCTATGAATAAAACTCACAATGGCTTAGGGAACCTCAAACGATTGGGAGGGCCTAGCTAAAGTAGAAACTTATTAAGGCGTGGAGTGCATCCTTATGCAGAACATACCCAATGGCCCCTTGCCTGCCCCCTCCAATGGTGCCTTGCCCAAAAGGTGCCTCTTGGGGGGGTGCTTCCCTCAGGCGATTGAGTCCCTCACGTCCAGTAATGAAGAGCCTAGGACTAAGGTAGCCATTATCGATTGCCCTGAGGTCATATAGTCTCCTGATGCCGATAATTTTCTCGTCACTTTTGATGGAGTTACTGATGGAACAAACCTCATCCATGTGAGAGGGACCCACCTCTAAGCATGGTTTCCCCTCATGGAATGGCTCAGGGTTGTTACCCACACCCAAGTCTGCATCGGTCCACCCCAACACCACCCCTGCCAGTCAGGGAGCAAATCAAGGGATCTAAACATGTCTTACTCGATAATCAGGTCCTCTGACAAGATGTAATCACGTTGGTAGTGTTCCTTCCTATTCAAAGCTAGGCTAGACATGATGTATTAAGAATGGTCCTGATGACCACAGACTCCATCAAGTTTTGTCACTTCTGGAGGGCAATTGCCTCTAGTAGGGAAACCAAATCGCCCATGTACACATGTACTTGAAGCCTCGACCATGATGCTGCCGCCTCGCTTCTTAGCCCATTCGTTGAGAAAGGGGGCAAGACTAGAGATGGGTTATAGAGGTAATACCACCTCCTCTGCCACCCATGGTACTAGTTGAGCAGGAGTGTAAGGTTGATGTAGAGTTTTCTGCACCCAAACAGAGCCGAATATGGTAGTGTCACCCACTTGTAGTGGAGCACTATTCAACCTTGCCAGCACTACATGGAAAAGCCTCCTCCAAAGCATGAAATGGGGAGTGACACCCATGAAGCACTTGCATAATGCCACGAATATCGCCAATTGGGTGAGCTCATGAAAAACAATATCAATCCCTTCTACACCTACATCAAACTTCTGATCCCACCATGTGCCATGACACCACACCTTGTCGATGGCGCGCTCACCAATGAGCTTCAGTGTCCTTGCGGTGACACCAAGCTCCAAATAGTGCCTAATTTTCCTATACTCTGGTGCTGGCACTCCAATGTACACCATAAGTAAAGGTGGCACATGTTTTCTTCACCTCTTTTTATGTTGTTTGTGCTCTCCTGTGCTCTCTAGTGCTTTAAAACAGCCAACACTTGAGTTCATTTCATTGTGTCTTTTCTTCTAGGCTTCTTTCATCTTGTGTCATGAACACACATATAGGAGCAAAATGTAGAACATAGCTTCCTATATGGATAAAAATCTTCCTACAAAGAACAACATAGCTAATGTTCACCTAGAAATAACATAAAGCCTATTATTAATCGGCCGACTACAACAATTATACTCCTTGTATGATACAAATGAATCCTAGGCCACCTACATAATAAATAAAAAAAGACATCCAAATGTTTAGTACACATTCTATGAAATCAAAATGATAAGAGTAAACTACCTTCTTAGGCTCACTTTAGGATGATAAGTGCATCCATCTAATTTTTGTAGATCTACTTTGTCGGGTACGAAGGTAAGGGGTACCCTAAACCCTTCGATAAATTGACGCTAAAACATAGCAACCATTTTTAAGACAGGAACCAGCCCACTGCTCAAGTCAGTAAGGAAAGGCCCATCACGTGAAGGCCCCCTGCACCGGCTATGGCAACAAGTCGCGGGCCGGCCCACCTCGACGGAAAGAGACGGACGAGGGGCCGAACGAACGGCCGAACGAACGACCCCTCGGCCTCCACCTCGACGCCGAATGACGCCGAATGATGGACGAGGGGCCGAACGAACGAACCCTCGGCCTCCACCTCGACATCAAATGACGGACCGAGGGTCGAACGAACGACCCCCCGGCTCCTACCTCGACACCGGGTGACGGACGAGGGGTCGAACGAATGACCCCTCGGCCTCTACTTCGATCCCTCCGACTCCGCCTCTGCTCCGACCCTACCTCGACGACGAGCGACGGACTAGGGGTTGAACGAACGACCCCCGGATGGGAGGCTCGATCAGCCCAACTGCTCCCGGCATGGGTTAAAGTAAATCCGCCTAACGCCATGGGCGCCCACGTCCGCAGTCAAATCCAACAACTCTCCGTCATGTCCCTGATTCCTGTCAACTGTGTTGCTACTGCCGCCACGACGCGAGTACGGATTCCAGCAGCACCCCTCGGAACGTGAACAGTGCAGCCCTCGACGATGACTTCGGGGATACGGCAGAGCCACGCAGGGCTCGACCCCTCCCTCCAACAACTCCAGTATGGGGCCCGTCCCATCCGCCCCGTCTCGCTTCCGCTGTGGGATTGGCGCCCATCTGCGGAAGCTGTGCCGCGATGTGTCGCGATGACTTCTACTGCCACCACGACCCGAAGCGCCAGAAGGACGAGGAGGCCATGTCAGCACAGTGTACGATGTCCCTTCGCCGGCACTACGACGCGGACACGCCGCCCATACTACACAGCTTAGGACCCTGTACCCTCGTGCCTCCCCTTGGTCTATAAAAGGGGACGCCGAGGTAGGAGAAAAGGGGGGCTGGATCTTTTTCTTCCGACCCGATCCTTTCTCTCGAACACCACGGACTCAGACTTCAACTCTGATCTCCACACACACCCTGCTGCTCGATCAACCCCTCGAGCAGCCATCCCACCGCCTAGGGTAGCCCTGCTAGCCTTAGGCCGCAGCTCCTCTGAGCAATCCCGTGTAACTCAGCTTGTACCCCCCCTGTACGAGCACTTTGGGTGCGAGATAATACAAGACATCCACCTCGCTGGACGTAGGGCCTTCTTTGCCCGAACCAGGATAAACCTTGTGTCCATCTTGCATCACATCTGAGGGAGGGAGCACGCGATATACAAATTTACTAGTTGGTGGTCTTGACCCCCGGGTCATAACACCGACAGTTGGCGCGCTAGGTAGGGGGAATTGCGTGTCGATCAACTCTGAACTACTCTCTCAGATGGATTCCACCACCCCACCGTTTCCATTCACCACCGTCGTCTGGTTCAGCGGTCTAGGGTTCGTATCCACGGGCCAGGCCACTTCATAGTCTTTCCCTTCGCTCGTGGCCTGAATAGCGGCAACACCAGTACGCCGGGGCTAGCAAGGATCAGGCGACGATCCCTCCGCTTGTGCCTCTGGCCTGCGATCAGGAGGAGGCGCGAGCGACTCCGACGCGCTCGTCATCGTGCGGATTCCGAGACGCCGGATGCCGTTTCCCCGGCCCCGGCTGGCGACACAGCCCCTCCCCGCAGGGGCCTGTTTGACCCACGCTTGTGGGCCGAGGGCGGGCGCTCCTCTGAGCGGGACTTTGGCTCCGCCATATCGTCGTCCCCGGGAGTCCCCGTGGCCTCTCTGACACACTCGACCCCTCCACCACCGTGTAACCCGTTCCCGTACGGGCTCCACAACAGCGTGAGACTCTGCTCTGCCCTCGCAGGTTCGCAGATACAGACACGTAGCGGGTTTCCAGGGACTCCGCCGCATGCGACGGTCAACCCCGTCACCACCTCTTCACCGGGCGAGCACCCGGAGCCGAGACTGGCCCGGACATGGGGCACGTTGCGGCAACGCCTGGCGGAGGAGCGCAGGGGATCCTTCCCCCACTTCTACCACGCCGACCCCGACTCAGACTTTCCCGATGAGGGTTACGACTCCACCCGGGAATGCTTCCACCTCGACGAGCAAGCCGACCCCCAGGATGACGTCGACGACACCGCGGTCACAGAAGAAGGAGGAGGGGGCAACGCTACACCAGCACGAGATGCCAACCCCCCGAGTCCTGATAGAGCCAATCCACCCCCAGACGTCCAGATCACGCAAGTCCGAGAGCTTCTCAGCAAGCTCGAGAAGGAGCGCCTGCGACTTCAGCAACTCGAGCACGCCCTCGAGCGGGATCGAGGGCACCCACAGGGTGGAGGAGCTCGCGAGCGGGCCCGGGAAGTCCACCGGCAAATCGTCAAGGAGGGGGCGAATGGGCCCCAAGTCTACAACCGCGCCAGCCAGAACGTCGTAGCGGCCGCAATGCTGCTCTGCGACATGCCGGCGCCATCGACCCTCCAAGCACGACGTATCAGGGATAAAATCCAGGGGCTTCTCCAAACTGCGGCCATGCAGCAGGCGGAGAGCTCGGCCTCGAGGCATCGAGGGGCTGCCTCCGAGCAACAGGAAGTACCCCCTCGACAAAATCGAGAGGTATTCGTCCACCAGGACAAAGCGCCCCAGGGCCAAGTCGAGCGACGACCAGTTCGGGAACGCCTCGTCGACGATTGACCCCCTCGGGTGAACAATCGACGCTGGTACGGCGACGCCGAGGCTCGAGGCTACAGCGCTCACCGAGGTGGGCGCTACGACAGCGACGAAGACCGATGTCGGTCTCCGGAGCCACCGGGGCCCCGAGTCTTCGGCAGAACCATCCGGCGGAACCCCCCTGCGCGTCTGTTTCCGTCCACCCACCAGCCTGGTCAAGTACAACGGCGAAACCAAGCCAGAGCTCTGGCTTGCCGACTTCAGGCTGGCGTGTTAGCTAGGAGGAGCCGACAATGATCACATCATCATTCGGAAACTCCCACTGTTCCTATCCGACACTGCTCGCAGATGGCTCGAGGAGCTGCCCCCGGACATGATCCAAGACTGGCCCGACCTGGTCCGGATCTTCGAGGGCAACTTCAAAGGCACCTACGAGCGACCAGGCAACCCCTGGGACCTCCGCAGCTGCAAGCAGAAGCCAGGGGAGACCCTCCACGCCTTCACCCGCCGATTCTCGAGGCAGCGTACCGCACTAACCTACATCTCCGACCACGAGGTCATTACGGCGTTCATCGCCGGAACGACCTGCAAGGAGTTGGTGCAGGAGCTGGGGCGAAACACCCCCAAGACCGCCAACGAGCTAATGGACATCATCGCCAACTATGCAGCTGGCGAAGAGGCCGTCGGCGCGTTCTTCCTGATACCTCCAGAGAAGGGGAAGGGCAAGGCGGATGAGCCTGGGGGCTCGGACAACGAGCCCAAGAAGAACAATGGGCCCAGAAGGAACAATAACGGCAACGGCGGCAAGAAGAAGAAGAAGAAGAAGAACCAACCGGGCCGACGCAACATCGAGCCCGACGACGAGCCCGACGACCTTGTCGCTGCGGCAGACAAGAAGAAGCCTCGAGGGCCCCCTCCCGACGGGGGCGTCTTCGATAAGATGCTGAAGGAGCCTTGTCCCTATCATATGGGGCCGGCCAACCACCGCCTCGAGGACTGTCGCATGCTTCGAAAGCACTTCATCCCTCCTAGCTTCAGAGAGACGACGGCAAAGAAGACCCGCCCTGTGACGTCCACGTCAAGGGCGATGCCAAAAAATGAGGCTTCCCCGAAATCCACGACTGCTACATGATCTACGGGGGACCCTCGACTCGACTCACCACACGCCAGTGCAAGAGGGAGCGTCGAGAGGTTTTCTCCATTCGATCCCAGGCTCCTCGGTACCTTGACTGGTCACACACGCCGATCACCTTCGACCAGGACGACCACCCCGGGCACATCCCCAACGCTGGGGTCTACCCACTCGTCGTCGATCCGATCATCCTCAACACCCGCCTCACAAAGGTACTCATGGATGGGGGAGCAGCCTCAACATCATCTACGCCGAGACCCTCGACCTCCTGGGAATCCCAAGGACCATGCTCCTGCCCAGCGCGGGGGGCGGGGGGGGGTTCCACAGGATCGTCCCAGGGAAGAAGGCACTCCCAATCGACCGCATCAAGTTACCCGTTTGCTTCGGCGTCCCCTCGAACTTCCGAAAGGAAGAGCTGACCTTCGGGGTGGTTGCGTTCCGAGGCACCTACCACGCCATCATCGGTCGACCGGGGTACGCCAAGTTCATGGCGGTCCCGAACTATACCTACCTCAACCTCAAGATGCCAGGGCCCTCGGGGGTCATCACCGTCGACACCTCCTACGAGCAAGCATATGACTACGACGTCGAGTGCGTGGAAAAAGCCGAGGCTGCCGAGGAGTTGGCCATCCTCGCGGCCCTCGACGACTTGTCCAGGGAGATCCCCGACCCCAAGTGACACGCCGGCAACTTCAAGCCGGCGGAAGACACCAAGACCGTCCCGCTCGACCCCGGCCTCGCGGATGGGAAGGTGCTGACGATCAGCGCCACCCTCGAGCCCAAATAGGAAGCAGTGCTCGTCAACTTTCTCCGTGTGAATGCCGACGTGTTTGCATGGAGTCCCTCGGATATGCTGGGCATTCCGAGGGAGGTCGCCGAGCACTCCTTGGACATCCGAGCCGGGTCCAAACCGGTGAAGCAACGCCTGCGCCGCTTCGACGAGGAGAAGCACAGGATCATCGGGGAGGAGGTCGATAAGCTTTTGAAGGCCGGATTCATCAAGGAGGTACATCATCCCGAATGGTTAGCTAACCCCGTACTTGTTAAGAAAAAGAATGGGAAGGATAGGATGTGCGTAGATTACACCAGTTTAAATAAAGTATGTCCCAAGGTTCCTTTCCCACTACCACGTATCGACCAAATAGTGGATTCCACTGCGGGATGCGAAACCCTCTGCTTCCTTGATGCATACTCTGGCTACCACCAAATAAAGATGAAGGAGTCCGATCAGCTCACGACTTCCTTCATCACTCCCTTTGGCATGTTTTGCTACCTCACCATACCCTTCGGTTTGCGAAACGCCGGGGCCACCTACCAGCGATGCATGCTCCACGTCTTCGAGAAACACATAGGGCTGACCATCGAGGCCTACGTCGACGACATCGTGGTCAAGTCCAAGACAGTCGGAAACCTGGTCGGAGACCTCGAGATCGCGTTTGGGTGCCTCCGGGCGAATCGCATAAAACTAAACCCTGAGAAGTGTGTCTTTGGTTCACCGGCATGCCTCCCTATCGGCAACACCTTCATTGGCAACTTTCCTATCGGCAAGCAACCTTCTTCTCTTCCTGACGCTCCTTTAATCACCTGCTTCTATCGGCAATCTGATCAGCAGTTTCTTGATGCCAATAAGGAATAGCAACCATCCCTTCATTGATCAGCGCACTCAATTCATATTGACATGTACCAAAAACGGTGTCAAACTCATGTTGGAGAAATCAAGTATGTTCAACTCATTCCTTAGCTTGCAAAACCTTTTCTCATCTAGTGGCTTGGTAAAGATATCGGCCAATTGATCTTCGGTGCCAACACTTGTGATAGAAATGTCCCCTTTCAATTGATGATCTCTAATGAAATGATGACGGACATCAATATGCTTTGTTCTTGAGTGTTGAACCGGATTGTTGGTGAGCTTGATTGCACTTTCATTGTCACATAGCAAAGACACTTCCTTGAATTTGACTCCAAAGTCATTCAAAGTAGCTCTCATCCAAAGGATTTGTGCACAACAACTCCCTGCACTAATATACTTGGCTTCGGCGGTAGAGTGTGCCACACTATTTTGCTTCTTTGATGACCATGAGACTAGTGATCTTCCAAGCAATTGACAAGTGCCCGATGTGCTTTTCCTTTCTATCTTGCAACCTGCATAATCCGAGTCGGAGTATCCAAGTAACTCAAAGTTTGATCCTTTAGGATACCACAACCCAACATTAGGTGTATGCTTCAAATATCTCAATATTCTCTTTGTGGCTTTCAAATGACTCTCTCTAGGAGAAGCTTGAAACCTTGCACACATGCATACACTAAACATGACATCCGGTCTTGATGCGGTCACATAGAGCAAACTACCAATCATTGATCTATATAGCTTTTGATCTACCATGTTTCCACTAGCATCACCATCCAAATTTCCATTTGTTCCCATGGGTGTACTAATAGATTTTGCTTCATCTAGATTGAACTTCTTGAGCATGTCCTTGATGTACTTGCCTTGACTAACAAAAGTCTCATTCTTCAATTGTTTGACTTGAAGACCAAGGAAGTAACTAAGCTCTCCAAGCATAGACATCTCAAATTCATTTGCCATCATATTGCCAAACTCTTCACAAAACTCTTGATTGGTTGACCCGAATATAATGTCATCCACATAGATTTGCAACACAAACAAGTCCTTCCCAATCTTCTTGGTGAATAGGGTAGTATCAACCTTGCCCATAATGAATCCCTTAGAGAGGAGGAAATCTCTCAACCTCTCATACCATGCTCTTGGAGCTTGCTTCAAGCCATATAATGCCTTCCTTAGCTTGTACACATGGTTGGGTTTCTTGTCATCTTAAAAACTAGGTGGTTGCTCAACAAATGCCAATTCATTGATGTACCCATTGAGAAATGCACTCTTCACATCCATTTGATAGAGCTTGATGTTGTGAGCACAAGCATAAGCCAATAGAATCCTTATTACTTCTAGCCTTGCCACCGGTGCATATGTTTCTCCAAAGTCAAGACCCTCTACTTGAGTGTAGCCTTGTGCAACTAGTCTTGCTTTGTTTCTCACCACTATTCCATCTTGATCTTGCTTGTTGCGAAAGACCCATATAGTGCCAATGACATTGTGGTTCTTTGGTCTCTCAATTAGCTCCCAAACTTGATTTCTTGTGAAGTTATTGAGTTCTTCATGCATAGCATTTACCCAATCAATATCTTGCAAAGCCTCTTCAATCTTGGTTGGCTCAATAGATGATACAAAAGAATAGTGTTCACAAAATGAAGCCAATCTTGATCTTGTTTGTACACCACTAGTGATATCTCCAATAATATGATCTATAGGATGATCTCTTGGAATAGATGTAGGTTGGAGTATTGGAAGTTGATTACTTGTACTTGGATGATCATTGGGTAGAGTAGATGAACTAGCTTCTTAATCTTGAGTTGGAGAGGATGAACTAGCTTGATTGTCATTGAGTTGCACATTGGATGGAGGATTCACTTGATCTTCAATATCTTGCTCATCATCCACTTGCTTCGACCTAATGTCCCTAATATCCATGTTCTTCATTGCATCAGCCAAAGGTTCACCTCTCACATCATCATGGTTGGAATTCTCATCTTGAGATCCATTTGTTTCATCAAACTCCACATCATGTACCTCCTCAACTATGCCATGAGTAAGATTCCATACTCTATATGCTTTGCTTGTAGTTGAGTAGCCAAGTAGGAAGCCTTCATCACATTTCTTCTCAAATTTGCTCAATCTTGCACCTTTCTTCAAGATATAGCATTTACATCCAAATACTCTAAAGTATGCAATATTGGGCTTTCTTCCATTCAATAGCTCATAAGGTGTCTTCTCAAGCATCTTGTGGCAATAGAGTCGGTTGCTATAATAGCAAGCCGTGTTGATAGCTTCGGCCCAAAAAGAATCACTCACATTGTATTCACTAAGCATAGATCTTGCCATATCAATGAGTGTCCTATTCTTCCTCTCAACAAGCCCATTTGATTGAGGTGTATACTTGGTAGAAAATTGATGTTTGATTCCATATTCATCACATAGCTCATCAACTCTTGTATTCTTGAACTCACTACCATTGTCACTTCTTACTCTCTTGATAGTTGTTTCAAACTCATTTTGGCATCTCTTGACAAAGATCTTGAATGTATCAAATGTTTCACTCTTATCACTCAAGAAGAATACCCATGTATATCTAGTGAGATCATCAACTATCACAAAGCCATACTTATTTCCACCAATGCTTGTATATGCGGTTGGTCCAAACAAGTCCATGTGCAAGAGCTCAAATGGTTTGCAAGTACTCATCATGCTCTTACTAGGGTGAGTATTTCCAACTTGTTTGCCGGCTTGAAAAGAACTACATAGCTTATCCTTTTCAAAGACCACATCTTTCAAGCCTCTAACTAGATCATGCTTGACTAGTTTGTTCAATTGCCTCATTCCAACATGACCAAGCCTTCTATGCCATAACCAACCCATGCTAGATTTGGATAGCAAGCAAGTTGACAATTGAGTTTATTTGGCATTGAAATCAACTAAGTATAGGTTCTCATATCTAAATCCTTTGAATATCAAGTTAGAGTCAACTACACTTATGATCTCTACATCATCAACTCCAAAGATGCATTTAAAGCCTAGATCACAAAGTTGAGCTATGGATAGCAAGTTAAAGTTCAAGCTCTCTACTAGCAACACATTGGATATGCTCATGTCATTTGATATAGCAATCTTACCAACCCTTTGACTTTCCCTTTGCCATTGTCACCAAATGTGATAGATTCAATCCCATTGCAATCATTTGGCTTGATAGAGTTGAACATTCTTGAATCTCCGATCATATGTTGAGTGCACCCACTATCAAGCACCCAATGCCTCCCTCCGGCTTTATAATTGACCTACAAAAGATTCAATTCTTCTTAGGTACCCATTGTTGCTTGGGTCCTCCAAAGTTAGTGACTAAGGACTTAGGTACCCAAATAGCTTTCTTCTTTGAGCTCTCATTGGGAGTACCCATGTATTTAGAAATCACACCTTTCTTGCCCTTGCTTTAGCTCTAAGGTTAGGCAAGCCACCTACCAATTCTAGTCACTAGCAAGATGATCTATGTCACACACAAAAGCTAGAGACTTAGAGCTATACTACTAAGCTACACAAGCTAAGCTAGAGACTTTATTTTGCAAGAATGTAAAGAATGTAATGCAAAGCTAGAGATAGAATGATTATACCAACGTGAAGAGATAAGCCAATAGATAACCAATCAATCACAAGATGAATCCTCGGTAGAGAGACAATGAGACATCATATTTTTTACCGAGGTTCACTTGTTTGCCAACAAGCTAGTCCTCGTTATAGCGATACACCTACTTGGAGGTTCACGCGCTAATTGGCAATCCAAGCCACACCCGTTCAAGGGTGCCGCACAACCAACACAAGATGGGGATCCCCAAGCTACACGGAATCCACTAGAGATACCTTTCGCGAACTCTTGCGGGGTAGGTTCAAGAACCCCTCACAATCCACCGATCGGAGCCGGAGATAATCACCTTCCTCCGCTCAACGATCCTCGTCGCACCAAGCCGTCTAGGAGGTGGAAAGCTCCAAGAATAACAAGAGCTCCACGATGACGACAATCACCAAGTGCCACTAGAATGCAATCAACAAAGCAATGCACTTGGATTCACTCAATCTCTCTAGAAAATGTCAAATATGTTTAGAGGATGAGTGGTGATCTTCTCACAAATGAACACAAATGTGTGAGTGATGAGAGTGTGCAAGAAGTGCCCCAAAGGGCCGGCCATATGGCTATATATATCCCTCACTCACAAGTAGCCGTTTTACCCCCAAAACTGCCTCTCTGCACCACCTCTGGACGCAGTTTTCTCATAGGGTCCGGACCATCATCTGCGTCCGGACCCACTGCCAGTCGAGAGCCAACGGCTCTGCACAGACCTCCGGTCGCATGGTCCGGACGCGCGCAAACACACCAACCGGACCAATAGCCCTGCGTCCGGTCTGCCTCTGATTCGAACGACCACTTTCCCTCCTGAGCCACAGCCTGCCACGTAGCTCTGGTCGCTAGCAACAATAGCGTCCGGACTCTACTGTTCATAGGTCCGGAAATATAATTCCAGGAACCCGAGAGCTCGCCTCAGCTCCTCAGCACCTCCGGACCCACGTCCAATCCACGGTCTGGACCATTATTCTGCGTTCGGATCTCTTCACCAGAGAACAACAGAGAGCTCCAAACCCCGAACCCTGCGTCTGGAGCTGCAAACATCATCCGGACTGCTCTCTCAGCCGAGCCGACCTAGGGTGTGCCTCCGGACCCATCACCGATGGTCCGGACGGCACCAAACCCTAGCGTATGGACCTTTGTCCGAAGCTCTTTGAGCTGCCCAAACACTTCCTCCAACTTCTCCAATCTTCCAAGAGCTAACACTAAGTGATCCCTCCACTTGTGCACGTGTGTTAGCTTTTAGTTCACATTTAACTTGGATTAAGTTGGTTGTTTCCACTAGTTCAATTGATTTTAATGCAATGCATATGAACCTAGTGGCACATGATAACAATAATCATACTTAAGAGCTCCCTCCTTGATAGTACGGCTATCTATCCTAAATGTGATCACATCCTCTATGATGTCTTGATCACCAAACCGAAAATGGTTCCTAGCAATCACCTTTGCCTTCACACCATTTTCCTTTCCACCACCATGCTAGAGCTTGTGCCATCCACACTTGATTCACCTTGCTCCATCACATGGTATGTACCAACCTATCTCATGATTCATACTTAGAGATCCAAGGTTAGTACTTAGGTGGGTTTCATCAATTACTCAAAACAAAAACACATGGGGACTCTCAACCCGGTGAACAGTTGCGTCCGGAGGCACGTGGCAGCGATCGGCGCAGGGCACCAACGACCGTTTCAAACGGCTAGGAAGGTCCGGACCCGCACTGTTGAGTGCGTCCGGACCCTCTGCAGGAAGCCCAGTGAGTGGGCAAAATAGCTAGTTTTGTGGGGGGGCTTATAAATAGCTCATGGCCGGCCCTTAGGGCTAGTTGAGCACCTTGGGAATTTGTTGCCTCTAGTGTGCTTGGTTTGGGAGCCCTCTAACTCACTCAAACTTGATAGTGTTCATCCGATTGAGTGAGAGAGTGATTACTAGTGTGTTGCTTTGAGAGATAGCTTCGTGTGGCACTAGGTGATCGACTTGCAAGCTCGTGGTGCTTGTTACTCTTGGAGGTTGCCACCTCATAGATGGCTTGGTGGTTGTGGCTCCGTCGAAGCACGCAAGAAGCTTGTGCGTGGCTCTGGAGAAGGCTTTGTAAGGGGTATTGTGCTCGCCCTGCGGGAGATCGCGAAGAGCAACTCTAGTTGAGTGTGTCATTGAGCTACCCTCACTTGTAGGTAGATTCTTGCGGTGCCCGAGTTAGTGGTCTAGGCTTGTGAACGCCTATTAGCCGCCGAATCACCAAGTGAGTGGTCGACACAACGGGGACTAGCTTGGTGGCGACCAAGTGAACCTCGGGAGAAAAATCACCGTGTCAACCTTGTACATCTTCTCGGTGGTTTGCATTCTCCAAATCACTAGCTTGTATTTACTTTTTCTTACATGTGCTAGTGGTTAGTTGTTGCTCTTGTAACTAGTTAGCTTGCGTAGCTTAACTAGTTGTCTTCTAGCTTGTGTAGCATAGAAGTAGCTCTTGAGTGGCTAATTGGCTTGTGTAGCCTTGTTAGTCACATTGCTTAGTTTGTGTAGCTAAGTAAGTTAAGCTCTCTAGTTGGCTTGTGTAGTCTTGCTAGAGAGCATTGCTAGTGAGCTTATGTGCTTTATGCTTTGCTTACTAGTATGTGTAGGAGCTCCCTTTGTGCTTAGAGTACTAGTTGCTTAGGTTTGTGTGACCTTACAACCTAGACTTGTTTAGGTGAGCTTCCTAGCTTGACACCTTAGTAAGCCCAATTAGTATACTTTTCTAGGTGCTAGAGTAATAGATAGAGGGGTGTAGTCTTGGATAGACCAATAGTTTTAATTCCGCATTTGATTCGGTTAGCCGGAGCGTTTAAGTTTTAGAAAAGACTATTCACCCCCCTCTAGTCCGCCATCTCGACCCTACAGCTAGCTGCTTTTCGCAGGCATTCAGTCTGACGGTGTGTGTTGTTTCCAACGGCTAGTTTGGCCTCCCCTCTATATATAGATGGGTGGCCAGCCCTTGGTAAGGTTGAGCACCTTGGGTATGTGTTGCCCATAGTTGTGCTTGGTGAAGGAGCACTCTAACTCACTTGTGCTTGCAAGAGTGTGATTTGATTGCGAGTGAGTGATCTCTAGTGCGTTGCTTTGAGAGATAGCTTTGTGTGGCACTAGGTGATCGTGTTGCAAGCCGGTGGTGCTTGTTACTCTTGGAGGTTGCCACCTCCTAGACGACTTGGTGATCGTGGCTCGGTCGAAGCACACAAGAAGCTCGTGCGTGGCTCCGGGGAAGAGCTTGTGAGGGGTGTTGTGCTCGCCCTACGGGAGATCGCGAAGAGCAACTCTAGTTGAGCGTGTCATTGAGCTATCCTCACTTGTGGGTAGATTCTTGCGGTGCCCAAGTGTTGGGCTAGGCTTGTGAATTCCTATTAGCTGCCGAATCACCAAGTGTGTGGTCGACACAACGGGGACTAGCTTGGTGACGACCAAGTGAACCTCGGGAGAAAAATCACCGTGTTAACCTTGTACATTTTATCAGTGGTTTGCATTCTCCAAATCACTAGCTTGTATTTACTTATTCATACTTGTTCTAGTGGTTAGTTGTTGCTCTTTTAACTAGTTAGCTTGTGTAGCTTAACTAGTTGCCTTCTAGCTTGTGTAGCATAGAAGTAGCTCTTGAGTGGCTAATTGGCTTGTGTAGCCTTGTTAGTCACATTGCTTAGTTTGTGTAGCTAAGTAAGTTGAGCTCTCTAGTTGACTTGTGTAGTCTTGCTAGAGAGCATTGCTAGTGAGCTTAGGTGCTTTGTGCTTTGCTTACTAGTATGTGTAGGAGCTCCCGGTTTGCTTAGAGTACTAGTTGTTTAGGTTTGTGTGACCTTGCAACCTAGACTTGTTTAGGTGAGCTTTCTAGCTTGGCACCTTAGTAAGCCCAATTAGTATACTTTTGCTAGGTGCTAAAGTTATAGTTAGAGGGGTGTAGTCTTGGCTACACCGATAGTTTTTAATTCCGCATTTGTTTCGGTTAGCCGGATCACTTAAGTTTTAGAAAGGACTATTCACCCTCCCCTCTAGTCCGTCATCTCGACCCTACAGTTGGACAATAATTTTCAAATAAAAACGAAAGTGTTGCAGTGTCAAAATTCCAAATCTTTTACATCTAAACCCCCCCCCCCCCCCCCCCTAATCGCTTGCACTGAGGCTGCCCTGAGAATTCAATTAGTGCTTTAACCTTTTGTAAGGTGAAGCTGCTGCTTCTATGATCTAATCTCATTGTCTACGAAACCATTAGTGTGTGTGATCTGAAGTCTTCGTGCTGATGTGGAGGTTGGGGTTAATAGCTAGTCTATCGTGTTTGAGCTGCTCTAAACATCGTTAGATTAATATTTAAATATACTTTCATAATATGTCTACTTAAAATCCTAAATAGTTTGACCTGAAATACACCTAGAGTTGTTGCACGTTATTTAATCCATATCTTTGAGTGCTAAATTTTATAAAATATACACTTAAAGTCCTTCAAATCTAAGAGACTTTGGCAACTATTTTTAACACAAAGCTAACATTAATGTAATTTGTGTTTGCGTCTTTAAATGTATTGAGCAGATATTGTCGACAAGTTTTTTTGATCGGAAGGAGTACAATGCCATTGCCATAGTTATTACTTGAAGAATTAACGAGTTGTTTGGATAGTGGGAAATAGAGGATGGGATAGGGAAATAAGGATGCGGATATATTCAATCCTTTGTTTGGATGGCAGGATATGGAAACTTCGGTGGATAGGGATAGGGATACCAAGCATCCTGTTTCTACAATTCAGGATATGGAAATAAGGATGACAGTTTATTTCCCTATCACTATCCTATTATAAGCCAAACAAGGGTATAGGCATACCCCCATCCCGTACCCCCTCTCTTTATCCCAATATATTTCCATTTCCCTGTCCCAATCCCTATCCAAACGGGCTCTAACAGATTATAGGACTCTGCTGACGATCACGTGATGTTCACGAGCTCTCCACAGGATTCAGCCGACAGTGAGAGGTTTTTTTATTGAATTCTTAAGCTAGCCCAACCATTAGGTTTTAGGTCACACCCTGTACAATAGTGCTAAGATTTTCTAGAACAAGAGCCTATTTGGCATGGCTTTTCTCCGGCTCCGGCTCTAACTTCTCTAAAGAAACCTTGCTAAATATTTTTCTAGAGAAGCTATTTTTTTATAAAAAGCAGAGGAGAACAGACCCTAAACCCAGGAGCAAAGAAGAGCTGATGAATTATTTAGTTTAGACTAGACTAAAAATTTGGTAGGAATGTGCACATTTGGAAAATTGTCTATCCATACCTATACTTTTGTTTTCTATGAGTTTTACTTTTACTCTATACAAATTCAGAAGCTCATGTTAAATCTAAATCATTCTATAATTGATCCCACTCGTTGGATGGCTTGATGTTTCTTATTAACATGGTGGCCCCTGGAGTCTGTGATTTCTATGAGTAGACATACATAGATTGTAGTAAAAAAACAGTAGTCAAAGTAAAAGTCCTAAAAATGTGCCTTACATTTAAACAATGTGGGAGTAATAGATAGGGATGAAAACGGATCGGATCGGTGCGGATAATAGCTTCCCCGTATTGTAATACTATTTTTTTTATTGGATTCAGAGCGGATCGGATATTATACGGTTTCGGATACAAAAGCGGATTTTTTAGGATGTCGAAAATGGTATGGATTCAGACTGGTTTCGGAGTGAAAGCGGACTTTTCTAAGTTGGGTAATATGTGCTTACATGTTATTTTTTAAGATGAGAAACAATTCATTAGACGTCATGTATGCTTACAAAATAATAAAAATAAATCGATAACTATGATTATGCACTACAATATAATAATGCTAGTGTCATGGGTTGGACTGACTTGTACTCTTGCGCTTGGGTTTCTTAAAATATTCGGTTATCCTATTATAAGCATCAGATAATCCATGTTTAATTATCAGATAATCCATATCCACCGGATTTATTCAATCTCATATCCTACACCGCATCCGTATGTAGCCGGATTCAGATTATTCATATCCGCACAGATTTGGAAAACATTTCTCCATATCCTTAAAATTCGAATTCGGAACGGATCAGAGCGGAGAGTTATCCACACCACTTTCACCCTAGTAATAGAAGAACTATACACAACTAATTATTTGGAATTTCTCTTCATTCAATTGGTATACATTGATTGAATATGAGAAGTGTGATAGGCTGAAGTTAGATATGGACATCTTGATATAAACCAATATCTAAAACCTATATAAACATAGCTGCCAAAAATAAAAGCATATCATGCTCCACACCTCCACCTATAGGAGTATCTATCTTTCTTTATGAGATTATTTAAAGAATTCCTAGCATTAAATCCTCATGTACCTATGGGTGTTCTCTTTCCTATATAAGGGAGTATATGTCTTGGAGTTCTTGGTCATCTTGATTAGATACTTGTTCCTTAATTAACCTAGTTGAACACCACCACCACCACCACAAGATGTTTTATGGAAAATCAGCAATTTTCATCTTGCTAGTGTGTGCAATAACATCCTCATGTGTAGGGACGCTATGTACCCCAGAACATAAGGAAAAGCTTCTCCATGAATGTCGTCCTTGGGTCAAGCAAGGATTTAACCATTATCATCTTCCTAAAGATAGTACTTGTTGTGAGGAAGTCAGAAAGGTGTCAAACATGTACATGGGCATGCACTATGTTGTCCTGATGCTTTCACCAGACGAGAGGAAGATATACAATGTAGGAAATATCTTGAATCTTACAACGCGTTGCTAACCGCATCATCCTCTTCTAGTCCAACTCAGAATCATGTAAAAGTAAAAGTAATGGGTCGTTGATCTCATAATAGTATAATACACATGTAAGGACCCAAATGATATGAAAAAGAATAATCTTGTTTATTGTCGGGTCATGATGTAAATAGATTGCCATCTTACTATTAATAATCAGATACATTCAACAATACCTCCACATTAACCCTCATGATATGGGGAAAAAAAATAAGCTTCCAAAAATTCTCAAAAAACATAGACATCTAACCTTATTGTTTTAGTACATAATAGACATAATCATTATAACACACATGAATCTCTTCTAATTCAAAAAAAAACCTATACAACTCGGCCATTATTAAAAAAAATTATAAAGTAACCTCAAATTACCTAGCTTTACCATTATGATAGATAATTTAAACAATCCATAAATTTTTCATATAAACATCCATATTTGGATGGCATTTTTTCTTGATTTGTCAAAAATAGATGGATGCCAATGAAAGATGACAAGATCTTGGAAATGCTCTTAAGAAACAACAAGTTGCCTTGCTCCGAGTAGTTTTAGAGCTTGTTTGTTTGAGTTTTATTTGTCTGGTTTCTGCCGGTCGAAACTAGAAGCTGAAAGAAATAGTTTTCTTCGAGCTGGCTTTTGAAAATCTAGAAAGCCAGAGCTTTTGAGGAAATAAACTAAAAGCTAAACATGCTGAAAATAGCCTTTTCGGTCATATGCGGTGGTGACACGACGCCATTGTTCTATGCGTTGCAGATCCAACGTAACACCATGCATGCCCAAGACAAGGATGCAACGCAAAATCATCCGTTGGTACGTCCTTGTGCTGCTTACTAGCTAGTAGTAGGGGTCGAAATGGATATCTAAAAGTTCGAATTATCCTAATTTGTATATACTAAAACTCATAATTTAGATATCTGTATCCATTTTCTATTAGGCCATGTTTAGTTCCTCTATTTTGCAAAATCTTTTTACGTTTTGGGCTATTTTTTTCCAAAATGGAATTAAACAGGGGTATCAAATTTTGCAAAAAGTAGCCCCAAAATATTTTGCATTTAGCACCCAACACATCAAAAACCAAAATATTTTGCATCGTTACGCGTGCCAGACATCTCTTCCCCTCACGTTTTGCAAAATATTTCACTGTATCTAAACAGACATGCAAAAAGTTTTTGCGTTTTGAATTTTGGACGCAAAATGTTTTTGCAAAAAAATATCACCTCTTTTAAGAATCTAAACGCGGCCTTAGTTTTCTCTATCTGACTCCATATCAATATTCGATAATATTAGATGTCATACATATATCCGAATGACAATATTCTAGAAGTCCGGTGACTAATCATTAACAAATTCATTTTAATATAACTACTGTGATTGATTTAAGATGGCTAATTATGTTAATTTAGTTGATATGACAAATGATATATATAGTTTAGTTTTTTAATAGTTGGTATTCAACTTTAAAAGGTTGAAACTATCTAAAAGTTATGTCTACAAATAATTAGTAGCCCATATTTTATACTAAATACTAATGATGCACACATAATTACTATGATTATGGATTAATAAATTATATAGTTAATGTAACAACAGATTTATTATTGTATATTTATATGTATATTTTTTAATATCGTTATTATATTTTGGTATCTCGTTACATGAATTTTTTTTATCTAAAATAATTGGATGATAGGCAAAAAAAAAGTTAAATGGATATTCAGAACTGTATTCAATAGACATTCGCGTATAAATTTTTTCCACCCTAATGTCTAGCTAGTGTCCAAATACTTCTTTGGAAATTCGCAAAAGCATCCATCAGCTCAGTGTTCCAAATTTGGAACTTACTGAGCTTGTTTCTGCCATGTTTTGGGCCGGCGTGGATTGTTTTTCTTTTTTGAAATTTTATGGGCTCACAGATGAAAAATACTGATTTTATTGTTCTTTTAATATTAGTTTTATAGTCAACATTTAGTCTATATATAGGACTCCCTCTGCTTTTAAATGAAAGATTATTTGAGTCTTGTTCAAAGTTAAGCTTCTCTAACTTTGACTAAATCTCTAAAAAATATATGTGTACAACTACAAATACTAAATAAATATACTAACAAGATATGAGTTTACCCCTACACAAGAATAAATATTGAACTTGTATCCAATTCATTTCGAATACGAGCTGGATTATTGAAATTGAAACATAATCAATCAAGACGTACCAGATCCATTACACAGTTTGGGCTTGCAATTGCAAAAGGCACCAAATTCATTCAGATGAAATCTAAGGCCTACGGAAGTAGTACATAGATAGAAAACATTCAAGTTCTAAAACCATAAGCTTAGTATCTTCCGCGGAAGTACTTGTCCATTCTCTGATTGCAACGCTATGCGACGGGAGGCAAGAACGATGTCGGCATAGGAAGCATGCTGGGTTCCGGCGCGGCGCCGACGAAGCCCGGTCCAGCGTACATGCCCCGCGGCTTCCACAGTATCTCCTCGTCCTCGTCCTCCTCCTCCGTGTTGATGTCGTCGTTGCTTCCAGTACTGCTGCGCTCACCGTCGTCGTCGTCGAGCAGTTGGGCCTGCGCCGGACGACGCTTCTTGTGCACGTCCCAGCGCTCGGCGGATGACGCGCGGCGGCTGATCGGCCACTTGCTGCTGCTGCTTGCGAGGGAAGACGTTCCTGAAGACGACGATGAAGAAGCTGTGCTCCTCGCCGCCGCCTTCTTGTGCGCGTCCCACCTCTCCACGGAGTCCGCCCGACCGCATTTGGGCAGCGGCGAGGTCGGGTTCTTGCGAGGGCGTGATGATGATGAGGCCGAGGACACTAGGCAGGCCAGCGGCTTGGCCTTGCGCGCGTCCCACCTCTCGTCGGAGTCGGCGCGGCTGGGCGGCTTGGCGAGCGACGGCTTTGCGAGGATGGCGACGCCCGGCAGCATCGGGAGCAGCGGCAGCATCGTCTTCCACTTGGGCGGGGTCGGGAGAAGCGCCGGGAGAGATGCGTGTGCCAGCTTCAGGTGCACGCGGGCAACCGGGACCGCCATGGTGGTGGATCGAAGACGACGTACCGGTACGGATCGGAGACGCACAGGCACAGCAGAAGAAGCGCCTCACGTACGTGAACAGAGGAGATAAGGCGAAGAGGCGATGATGAGATGATCGCCGGCCGGTAGCAGCAGAGGAAATATATATAGGCTAGGCAACACCCCAGGGAGGGAAGTCGGTGGTATGAATCATCAGGTGAGTCCGATCGGAGTCATACGAATTTCTTTCCATCATTCACCTACGTGCCTGC
>CM039133.1:49061662-49072725 GCA_022036555.1 Microstegium vimineum
ACAATCTCTGCATGAGTTCACATATGTGCCAACACCTACATGGTCACCCACTTTAAAGCCTTTTACATCTGCACCGACCTGAGTTACAACTCCAGCTATCTCATGCCTACACAGATTAATACCATTGACAAATATGATGTTTTGACTACGATATTTTGTTTCCTCTGAGGGATTCAATGCATTGATCTGAAAACGCTTACCCAGGAACCAAAGGATATATTGAATCATTGAGAGTGTTCCGTGTCCAACCAACGTCAGCATGACAGACTCCACAGTATATGATCTTCAGCTCAACATCACTGCTTTGCAATGCTCTGAAAATTATTACACACATAGTAGCTCTCATAAGAAGACATTATGGAAATGAAACCAATAAGCTAGAGGAACAAAAAGACAACCATGTTGCAATTTGTACGAAATTTCTGCAGTCCCATCAGACCAAAAATTTCAGCCAATGCCCCATAGTAAGCATCAATTTCATGGTTTAGTTTGACAGACCACGAGCAGAAATAGCTGCACTACTTGTTCCACGCTAGATATACTCAATTGGAAACAGGTATGAGACACACCGAAACATAATAACATAAATAAAAAGGCATGGAAACAATACGGTCCATAAATATCTGAAAGAAACAGTAGGCGTCCGTCTACCATAGCAAGAAGACAGTATTCAGACTTCAGAGTGATAAAAATGATGCAACTTTTCACCAAATCAGGAGGGGGGAAGCCACCTCCGGTTAAAGGTGTATGGTGAGAGAATTCCAGAAGGATCTCTCGCTGCCCAAGCATTGCAGTTGCCCTTCTCTGATTCAGCAGCCATTTGAACTCAACTGCAGAATGAATCCGCGCCAAGTCAGTAAATCGAAAAGAATCGGCTCCAACAGAAACAGGGGAAGTTTCAGATAGCCTGAACTTATCGCAGTGAAATCGTTTCCCCTTTGAGTCGAATCGAATCGAGGCGGGCAGTACAGGAGAGGGAAGGAAAAAAAGACTCACCCCCGCGTCGATTCCTTCCGCACCGCCTGTCCCCGAACACTCCTCGATGCAAGCGCGGCAAGCAGGCTGTCGGCTGTTGTCGGGATGCAGGTAGCGGCCGATGGCGAGTGAGGTGTTTTATAATGGGGATTGGGGAAGAAGATCCGGTTGCTTGGAAGGGCGCAGACCGTACCATGCTCCGCTGACGGCTGGATGGATTCGATTGGAGAAGGTGCAGACAACAGTGACGTCGCCGCCCTGGCTTACGGGGCTTCTCGCCAGCCATGAGTTCAGAGCATGCGTCAATGGCTTTCCCTTTCGTTGACGACTTTCAGCTAATGCAAAGATGGTATTCTGGACTAACTAGTTGAATACCCGTGCGTTACTACGGGATAACAAAATTTTGTACTAAAATACATAGATCGCACAATAATATAACAATATTATAAGATTAAACACTGATATTAAAATTACACTTAATAATAAAAAAATCTTGAAATTAAGACCGTCACAATATAACACATTGACAATCAAACTGCACATACTAATAACTAATACCTGTTGTTCATTCTCATACTTATGAAACACCATGACTACAAGACATTTGTACAATCCATGTCCTAGAAAATTACACAACTGTATAGGAGACAGACCAACAATACAAAGACAGCAATGTGAACTCCACTAAGCCTTATTTTGACTGAATCTGTGAACTACATTCTTAGGATCATTTGAGCTTGACACAACTTTTTAGGACAGAAGACCCAAAAAATTTCCACCAGCTATAAAATCTATTTAGTAGCAATTTATATTTCTGATGAAGCATAGGTTAATGTTAAACCTAGCTTTAGTACTGGTTTCGATAAATATGACGCGAGGTCCTTCGCCTTGCCTTCCACTTCCTCTATCGAGACATGCCTGTTCCGTGAGATGTAACAGAACTCAGCAAGAATATAAGAGTGACATATTGAGATTCCAGTTCTAGTGACACATTGACTGAAGTTTTAAAGAAAGCAAAGCTGCTAGTATTTTTGCTAAATGCCAACCCAAGATCTGTTTTTCAGAAAAATGTACTCAGCAACCAGCACATGAGATTCTTTTGAATCACAAAGTTTAGGGTGATATCCACCTGAAAATTCTTAGGAAATGCAATCCAAATATTTTTAAGGTATTTTTTGCTTGGTATGAATTATGTTATCATTATCAAACAACAGGCCAAATAAATGGGAAAACTAATAATTAAAGAACATTAATAGATGAATGTGTGGCTTTAGGGACTGTGTGGGATAATTTTTTTCTCAGTATATACTAATGAACCCATTCCATCAACTCAGACCTCAGTTGGATAGAAAAAAATAGGAACCTAGGCAGCACAAGATGGATAGAAAAAAATCTATATCTTTTATTAATCAGTATTCCAACTGTCAATAAATCAATCTTCCACTCAACATATTCTAATTGGACAAAACAATGTAGACTTGGAATATAAACATTTACCAGGGGCATTACACACACAGAAAGAATAATTCTTTATTTTTTCTAGAAACAAAAAAAGTAAAAGAAGAACAAATGTGTTAGGGAAAAAAGAAAGGAAGCGTAATTTCTTAAATATATGAATACAACTCTGCTAGTTACTTTATACCACCAGGAAAATAATTCAATTGTATTTGCACAAGATAGTTCCAAGCTAGTAATATATATGGCATGTGAAAAAATACTTTACATACTGCAATATTCTCCAAGGATTTGGTTTTCGAAAATGTTAATCATTCTAATCCGGCATAGTAAGAATACAATTTTCATAATTGGTAACAGATCATATTACTGCCTTGCTTCTTGCTAATGATAATTTTTTTAGGTCCTGGCTAATGTATTCTAATCCCTGTATGACAGATGTATCTGAGCATGCATCACCATTACAGTTAACTCAAGCAGCCCTACAGTTAATATTTTTTAGGCCAATTGCGAGATCACTCATTCCTATGTCAGACAACAAATACCTTTTCATAGATATAGAGATAGAATTGAACATGCACCACTACAGTTAACTCCAGCAACACTGTATCTACCAATTCATGAAGCAATTTGAATAGGGTAATCACTAACCTCTGTTGTGCTCTGATAAATGTACTATGTAGTGATTAGTTATGGATCCACATAACCTATTCAATGTGCTCTGAATTGAACATGCACCGCAGATCTGAAGACATCATTATAGTTAATTCCCTTCAGTCTAATAACACAAGGGCCTCAGCATATAACCAATAATTTATTTATACTTAAATCTCACAAGGTACTGGTATATACCACTTCAGATCTTGCAATACAATGTAGGCTACAAATATAATCATAACAGGAAAATGCTGATAAGGTACTCCCTACAATTATTTCACAAACCTTTTCTTGTCAGCTCGCTATGTGAGTATATCTCTCAAAGTTTGGTGGGACAAAAACCAAGCCAGGAGCCCAGGACACCGTTTGCATCCAATAAAACCAGGCATCGCTGCATGCACTCCAAACTTATGTGCCTGAATCAGTGATCTTATATGCTGACACGAATATAAGATGCTTGTAAGAGATACATCAAAACTGATGGATCATGGATGCAACACAACCGGTAGTGATCTAAGTGCAGAATTACATCCGAAACTCAAAATAAAATTTTCCCTGAACATGGTAGAGTGCAATGGAGTAGTAAGGCTGCAACGAAACAATTACACAGATACGCATCGGAAACGATTGTACGCGACGCTCCAGATTCACACCAACCATTGCACGGAATCAGCATAGAGATACAGTAACACGGCGGATACCGGAGTAATCGATCGCAGGCAAACGAAAGGTACCTGCTTGACGAGCTTGCGAGCCTCGGGTTCGGGCAGCAGGTGATGCGCCTGCCCCGCACCAGCGGGGCCCTCCCTGTCCTCCGCCGTCGCGGCGGCGGCGCTCCCCTCCCTCATCCTCGGCCTCGTGGTGCTGGTGCCGGGGCCGGTAGTGCTGGTGCGGCTGGTGATGGTGGTAGTGGTGGTGGTGGTGATGCGGCTGATGGTTGTGGTGCGGGCCGCGGCGGTGGGGGATGTTGCCGTGGTGCTGGGCAGCGGATCGAGGAGTGAACTCGGGCGCGGCGGCGTTCAGGCGAGCGCCGGTGCGAAGGAGGCGGAGGATCCGGAGGAGGATGACTCCGGGATTTCGTCCTGCGCCATGGGGATCGGAAAGGGGAAACCCAGGAGGCCAGGAGGGTTTCGTCAGAACTCCGGCGTCCAGTGTCGTCAGGCCGATGGATTGATCGGAATTGAGGAGGAAGGTGCCTGCCCGTGAGGCCGGCGGCGGAGCCCGCCCCTGCAGGCCGGCGGCGAAGCCCGCTCCCAATCCCGCTTCACCTGCCTGCGAGCGGAGGGCGCACCCGCGCCCGCCTGCGAGCGATCCAGTGTTCGCCTTCGAGGTCGCACCCTCGCTCGCTTGCTGGCTCCATCGGGCTCCCGCGCGGCTGACGGCAGACCGGCGGCGCCCGCGCTCGCCTGCTCGCGAGACCGACAGGCGGAGCAGCCCTCGCCGGCGCCGTCCACCGGATCCCGCTGGCGGCGGTGGATGAGGCGCCGCGGAGTGAAGGGAGGGCGCAACTGCGGCGGCGGCCTTTGCAGGCCGTGAAGAGGCGCTCCTGCGTCGCGGCGTGGGCGAGTGCGGACTGCGGAGAGAGGAGATGCGGGCGTGGGATGGGAGGAAGCCTGATTGACGCGGGTCCACATGTCGGCGCCGATTTTTAGGATCGCACGGATGCCTTGGGAGCAGAAAAAAATTACCGCGGAGTCTTCCTTTGCCTTTCCGTCCCGTTTTCTTTCCTCGAGTCTTGCTTTTTCTTTCCTTCTCACCCGTTTTTTTTTCTTCTGTCGTATTTTTTTTTCTTCTGTCGTATTTTTTTTTTCTTCTGTCCACAGGTCGCACGTCGGACTCACTCGAAGACGGAAAAAAAATATCACACCACAGCATTGTCTTCCTTTTGTGCTTTTTAGTTATAGGAAGGAAGATTTTGCGTGGGTAGTTTTTAGATGTCTACATCTATCGACATTTTGATTTTATTTTTCTTCAATTAATCTGTCGGCGGCTGTAGTATGTGTAGACCCTCTTTTGATTGACCAATTACTAAGATAATAGGGTTTTTTCCCCTTTTTTTTACACACAAAACAAAGCCTAGTGTTCCATATAGTACTAATTTTATCTGTATGATAAATAGAAAATGTAACCATAATTCAACATTATTCTAGATTTATAGTTCTAATCATAACTTGAAAGTGTTCAACATATACTCATGATGTCTCATAATAGAAGTCGTTATGGTATACTTGAAGGTCAAACTATATTAACTTTGACTAGATTTTAGAAAATACGTGCAATATTTATAGAGTACCAAATAAGTTTATTATGAAAGTTTATCTAATGATACTAATTATGTATTATAAATATTAATATTTATATATATATATATATATATATATATAATTGGTTAAAGACAAAAAAAGATGACTTATGAGAAAGTGAGAATGACATTTATTTTGAGATGGAGAGTGTATAATATAAGTACTAATTATTTGATAAAAAAATTAATGAATATTTAATGAATACTCTTGACTCAAAGCAGGCCGCTACTGTAGCCCGTAGCTAGGGATGGATCTTGATGTCTAAATATCTAAAAGAGTTAAATGCACCGTAGGTTCATTAACTTTTGGTGGTATGTCATCTAGGTCCACCAACTTTTAAATTATATTTTTGGGTCCATTAACTTTTGGTGGTGCGTCATCCAGGTCCATCAACTGTGAAACTACATTTTTAGGTCCATTAACTATTGTTGGTGTGTCATCCGGTCCATCAACTTTAACATTTTATTTTTCGGCCCCTAAACTTTTAAATTGGTTCACAGTAGGTTTATACCCCTGCAATTAATGAATAGATTTGACATGACACACAAAAAAAGTGGACACCATGGAGTACGAATATGTAAAATACAATATATATTTGTTATGTTCTTTTTTGTGCATTGTTCTATATTATATTTCATTTTCTCTTTCACTCATCAACATTTGATTGTTATTTTTATTTATATAGTGTGTTTTTATTTTTAATGTTTTTGTGTTCCCCTTATATTTCATTTCGATAATATGAAAAAAAATAATCATAAAAAATAAATAAGAAGAAGAAAAATGATAATATAAAATAAACATTTATATGCTATGAATATATATATATATATATATAACTTAAATAGAAAATAATTTAATAAATATTAATCAAAACAGATGGGGAATAAAAACATTAAAAATGATCTAGATGATACAACCAATGGATCCAAAAATGCAGTTTGAAAGTTGATGGACCTGGATGACACACCACCAAAAATTAATGGACTCAAAAATACAATTTAAAAGTTGATGGACTTAGATGACACACCACCAAAAGTTAATGGACTTACAGTGCATTTAACTCTATCTAAAATGTGTGATATTATTGTCTTCACCGCACACCATAGGCTTGTCATGACCCAAGCGTGAATTTCACTCCATCACTTCTTACTTTTATGGTAGTATTTAGAACAATAGAGATCACGAGATTAGGTTACAAGATCGGGGCTACAAGTTCTCGATGTCATCTTTGGACGTCGTTAACTAACACCTGAAATCTTCTGGTCCGAACAGCTTGCATGAAACCACCCACGTGACGCAGGCTTCCTCTCCCACGTGACAACGTGCCCGTACCTGCGCCCCATCAAAAAGGAAGAATAGTGTGGCAACTAGGGTTCCGATGATGGTGGGCACTAGGGTTCTAGCCTCTCCCCCTCTTTTTCTCCAACTCCGGCGGGCTTAGACAGTACTTCGCGGGGAGGTAGGTCAGCCAGGCAGTGAAGACAGTGGTCGGGCGGTTAAGGACCCTTGCGACTGTGGAGGCGGTTGGGCCAAGTCTTTTTGTAGGGAACGGTTGGGCCAAGTCGGGGTGGGAGTAGAGCTAAGAGGGGAACAAGAAGGCCACTATGACCGCGCTAGGGTTAGTCAGAGCTCCACGGTTGTGGCCGCAGAGCTCCGACGAACCTTAGCATAGAGGTGGGCGCCAGGGCGGCGTCGATGCGTCACAAGGAGGAAGAGGCGGCATAAGGGCGCCCAATCTCACCCTGGTTGTCAAGTGGCTAGCACCACCTTGGTCGGACCCTAGCACTCCTGGAGCAATACTCCTTTGTTCTTCCCTGCGCTCTCCCTCTCTGTTGGCTTCCTCCATATGCATGACTCCTCATGTTGGGTTGCACTACTACAAAAATGATTTTCCCAGCATCACATTTTTGCCATCCGTGACGGACGTCGATTTTTGCATGTCATGGTAAATCCCACGATTTACTGCGTCGGACAATTTTCATTTATCGTGACATAGATTTTTGCCCGCCACATTAAATCCATTAACCGTGGCGGGCATATTAAAATATCTGTCACGGGAAATACCATATTAACCGTGGCGGGCTTCTTAAGACGTCCGCCACGGTAAATCAATTTACAGCAGCGGACATCCTATAAGGCCTGCCACGGTTAAGGCCGAAACCCATTAGGCCCAGGGCGAGGCCCGATAGCCACACCCCATATAAAAACAACACTTAGGGTTTCCATCCTCTCAGCATCCCTCTCCCTCAGCATTCCTCTCTCTTAGCCTCCCCCTCTCTCCCTAGCAGCACATTGCAGAGGCGCGGTGGCGCAGGAGCGGGCCCGCGACGGAGCACGGAGCACAGTGCGGGGTCGTGGGGTCGCGGCGGCGCGGGCGCGGGCTCGCGGTGGCGTGGCAAGGGGTCGCGGCGGCGCGGATGCGTGCTCGCGGTGGCGCGTGCGTGGGGTCGCGGCGGCGTGGGCGCTGTCATGCGGCGGCATGCGGCATGGGCCCGTGGATGGGCTCGGTTGAGCTATCTAGGGTTATCTATTTATTTATTTAGTTTTCTGAATGATTAACCGCAGTGGGTAAATGTGTCCGCCGCAGCAAAGCTACGATTTACTGTAACCTTACTACAGTGGCAAACAGCTTTGCCCGCTACTGGAAATCAAAAAGGCCTGCTGCAACGAAAGGTTTCTGCAGTAGTGTTGGGCTTGCATCACTTAAACAACCGGTCAGACTCGAGGTACCTTGTACTAGGCTTCCTTTCTCTTGTAGACCTTTCATTAAGTAGGCCGCCTTTGGAATTCCAAGCTTCTGCTGCTACCGACGCTGCACCCAATCTTCTTGAGACACAAGCCGGAGGAGTAGGGAAATTGACGCTTGATGTCATCTTCCAATTCCTAGGTGGACATGGATGAACCCATGAAGGACCATTGAATGAGCACATTGGAAATAGATTGATCTCCATGCTAATGCGAGCGGCTCTACAACACTTTGACATGAAAGTGACAGTAATCAGTTTTAGGCCCCATTTGGCAAGGCTCCAAACGTTACCTTTTTATTTTTTCTCTCTTCTCCTCTCACAGAGCCGGTGGGAGAGGTGAAGCTAAAAATGAGTTTTGTGAACAGTTTATCAACAGTGAATGCGTGAGAGAAACTGAAGTCGTTTAGAGCCTTACCAAACGAGCCCTTAGTATATATATTCACGGAGTTTAGGGCTGACATGGAATACAAGCCGAGCTGTTGAGGAGGTAGCAACAACAGCTTATAATTAAGCAATATTTCCAATCTTCTAAGTGATCTTGTAAGGGCCAAAATAGCAAAATAAAAATTTGTAACTAGCACTATCTGCTACTGAAGTTTGGACAGATGGCTAGACTTCCTCGGAAGTGAGAGAAGGATCAAGAAAATAAAAGTCCTTTGCAAAAAATGTTAATTAAAATATTTTAATTTTGTCCTAAATCAATCTTTTAAATTTGATAAGTTCAAAGAAAAACATATCAATATTTTACAAAACCAAATTAGTAAACCAATAATCTGCCAAGGGATATTTGTTTTGTGTTAAAAATGTAGCTACATTTTTACTAATTTGGCCAAACTTGAAGACAATTGACCTAAGAGAACCAAAACATCTTGATTTTTTTTTAACATGGGCGTGTTGGTATGGTCTTTTTCTAACCAAAGGAGAATTATCTTATTTTTATGTATGAGTTCGTTAGTTCAAACTTGATGAGTACATTTATTTTGAAATTAAGGTTGGCATGCAGTTGTATGGGTAATTCTTGGATACTTTTCATTATTTCTAAGAAGTTTTAGATAGAATAGTTTTTAACACAAATGACACGACGGTACCTCTATTATCAGACCACGTCGCATACCACGTAGAAAGCCTATTCTTCGATATACTCCTATTTTTCTTTTTCTGTTTTTTGGGACTTGACGTTTGTAATTTTTAGCTGTCTACATCCACGAGGCCGGATATTTTGATATCCATTATCTAAAAAAAATACTCCTATTTTTTGGAGGTTGTTTTATTTCAAGTAATCCATTGCTTGTACTACATTTTGTTTTTCTTACTAATATATATCAGATATGAAACACTTTGATTGTCTTTCTAATATATCTTTGGCTTAATTAGCTATGATCAATGAGCTGCATGCATCCATATACATATGATGAAGATTGTACATACCACATGTGTGCGGCTGAGTTAATGTATGTGGGCCCCATTAATTAACCGCTATAGAATTTTCGTGGGATAAATTTTGAATTGTAAAATGATAAGTTTTATTTTGGTAAATGCCAAAAAGAAGATTCGTCTACAATTTTAGTTAATTTTGTTTAGTTTTTGTTATTATGAGTGTCATTTGAAAAAAAGGACAACCACTTTTATTTTAGTTTTTGCATGGAAATGGAGCTTTATTTGTGCCATTTCCATTGGAAATTCAAGTGACTTTATTTCTTCTACCTTTATATATACTTAATTAGTCAATTTTGATTTGGAAGGAAAATAAATCAGCTGTTTTTATTCTGGTGTGACAAAAGATCACATGGATGCTGATGTTATGTTTTTATTGGATGGGAAATTTGGTTGAGAAGAGAAACATAATTAGCTGATTGCTAATAATAAGGCCAGAGGATGGTCACTCGATCAACCGGATGTGCATATTTTGATGGGCCATTGTCTTTTTTTTTTGTTTAAATGATTTGGACTAGTATAAAGCTTTATACCGGGCCTTGTAAGCCCAGCCCAGCCCAGTGGAAACTGTGCTCAAAGGCAATTTGTGGTGCTTCCATCCGTTGATTAAATAAGATTCATTTTTTTCCTAAAAAAAGAAATCCGTTATTTTCCAACTATTTTCTTGTGGCGGCAGTGTTGTCGATCTTTCAATAGGCACTAGGCGAGCAATTCACTTTGAGTACGAGCTGGATTGTTGAAATTGAAACATAACCAATCAAGAAGTACGATACATGCTGATATACGGATCCATTACAGTTTGGGCTTGCAATTGCAAAAGGCACCAAATTCAGATGAAATTTAAGACCTACGAAAACATAGAAAACATTGAAATTCTAACACCATAAGCACTTCTCCATTGTCTCAAACAGCATCACACTTTCTTCGATAGCTGAAGAAACCAGAGGCCAGAGTCCTGATCCGATCGATGGAGTTCGTTCGTGCAGTGCAATTCTATGCGACGGGAACCAAGAACCATGTCGGCAAGGGAAGCATGCTGGGTTTGGGCGCGGCGACGACGAAGCCCTGTCCAGCATACACGGCGCAGGGATAGCTGCGTGTGCCACCTTCAGGTGAACGCGGGCAACCATGACTGTCATGGTGGATCCAAGACGACAGCCGTACGGATAGGAGATGAAGCGGAGATGATCGCCGGTATGGCAGCAGCAGCGAGATATATATATATATATATATATATATATATATTATATATATATATATAGCTAGCTAGGCAACGGTGATAGATTTCTAGGATCGTTTAGGAGCAGATTCATTGGGTAAAACGGGTTCTAGTTGATAGATAGTTCGTATAGGTAGTAATAGATGTATGCAGTTCATGTGTATGCACAGAGAAAGAGAGAGAGACAGAGAGGTTACAGACCAGAGGGGTCGACCGGATGAGTAGCAGTGGCGGCGGCGGTGTTAGGGTTCATCCCGCCGTCGGCCATGGGTG